>JAVKPL010012088.1:0-56432 GCA_032173675.1 Gastrolobium villosum | reverse complement strand
TGAAAATGGATTTCGTCGAAGATTTTTGACCGAAAACGAATTCCATCGAATACGGATGAATAAAATAAATTGCAAAAGAAATTCATTTTGTAAAGTTTTTCGACGGAAAACGAATTCCGTCGAAAACTGATGAATAAAATTAATGCAAAAGAAATTGATTTTCTAGTGTTTTTCGATGGAAAATGGATTCCGTCGAAAATGGATGAATAAAATAAATGCAATAGAAATTGCTATTGTGAAGTTTTTTGACGAAAAACGGATTCCGTCGAAAATGGATGAATAAAATAAATGCAAAAGAAATTGCTATTGTGAAGTTTTTTGACGAAAAACGGATTCCGTCGAAAATGGATGAATAAAATAAATGCAAAAGAAATTGATTTTGTGAAGTTTTTCGACGAAAATGGATTTCGTCGAAGATTTTTGACGGAAAACGAATTCCGTCGAAAACGGATGAATAAAATAAATTGCAAAAGAAATTCATTTTGTGAAGTTTTTCGAAGGAAAAAGAATTTCGTCGAAAACACGAATAAAATAAATGCAAAAGAAATTGATTTTGTGAAGTTTTTCGACGTGAAATGGATTCCGTCGAAGATTTTGGACGGAAAATGAATTTCGTCGAAAATGGATGAATAAAATAAATGCAAAAGAAATGGATTTTGTGAAGGTTTTTGACAGAAAATGGATTCCATCGAAAATGGATGAATAAAATAAATGCAAAAGAAATTGATATAGTGAAGTTTTTTGACGGGAAACGGATTCCGTCGAAAATGGATGAATAAAATAAATGCAAAAGAAATTGATATTGTGAAGTTTTTTGACAGAAAACGGATTCCGTAGAAAATGGATGAATGACGTGGATCGGCAAGTGTACCGAATCGCGCAAGTAATAAGTAGTAAGTGAGGTCGAATCCAGAGAGAGTGTATCTAAATCAATTAAACTATTCTTTTGAAGATTAATTAATCCAAGAGGTTTTTGACACGAATGTCAGGATTGTGTGGAAATTTGATTTGTAAAATAAAACGTGTTTTTGTTCTTTTTGAATATTTGAGAATCCAACAAAATAAGAGTTTGGAAATTTATGAGAAAACGCTGCAGTTAGAGAACACTTACCGATGATCCCCACCTTTTACTCTGGATTGTTTTTGGCGCCGTTGCCGGGGAGTGTTTCTCTTAAATCAATTAATCTTGATTTTAAAGATTAAATTGTTTTTATTTTTATGTTAATTTTATTTTTGTTTTGTATCTGTGCTACTAATCTTTTCTCTGAAGTTGTATGCAAAGCAGTGCTTTTCTAAGGAGAAGCGAACGAATTGCTCAAAGGGAGAAGGAAAGAAAAAGGGCACAGACAACTCCCATTCCAGTAGCTGAAATCCTACCACTGGAAATACCAGAGATGGCTGCTCCAAATCCAAATGTTGATCCTCGCATGAACACCATTCTCACGCCTATCTTTAACAGGCCCAATGCTGGAATTGTTCCACCTGAACTTGGGAACAATCAATGGGAGGTCAAGTCCAACATCATTTAGTTGGCTGAGAGAGAAAAATATGGAGGAGAGGACAATGAAGATCCTCACAGATTCGTTGACAGATTTTTACGAATCTGTGACTCCACAAAGCCTCCACACGTTTCTGATGATGCAATACGATTGAGACTTTTTCCTTTTTCTGTTAAGGGAAAAGCTCTTGATTGGGTGGAAAGACAACCTGCTGATAGCATCATTTCTTGGGAAAACTTGTCTGAAAAGTTCTTTGCAGAGTTCTTTCCCATGGAGAAATACAACAACATGGTGAATGATATCACATCTTTCAAACAACAAATGGGAGAGACCATCTGCGCTTCTTGGAATAGATTCAAGGCCCTCATGAGAAAGGTTCCTCATTATAACCTATCTCAAGGGGACCAAGTGAGAATCTTTTTCAATGGTTGTCTACCGGAAACGAAACTGGTTATTAATACTGCAGCAGGCGGTTCTTTGGGTGATAAGCTAGCTTCAGAGTCATATCATCTGATTGACAAGTTAGCTAAAAATGAGAATGAGACATCTTCAAGGACAGGAAAAAGGGAAGTAGTGCCACTCAATGATAATAATGCAATGCTGGCAGAGCAAAAGTTGTTATCACAATAGATGTCTAATCTGAATGCAAAGTTTGAGAGGATGAAGCTTTCTAAAGTTCAAGCTAATGCAGTTGTTTTTGACTATGAATACTGTCATGAAGATCATGACACCAATGCTTGTCCTACATTAATGTCTTCAGATTCGTCTCAACAGGTGCAGGTAAATGGTATTTGGTATGACCAGCGCCCTAATCAGCAAAATTTCTCAAGGAATCAGAATAATTCTGCTGGCGGTAATAGCTACCAAAGGAAGAGTTATCAAGGTACTGGTTTAGATATGAAGTCTGACAACTATCTAAAGCCACCACCTATTCCACAAAGAGAGCCTTCTGACCTGGAGCGTTTAGTGGGAACATTAGCACAAAGTACTAACGCTTTCATGGAAGAGAGTAAGGCTAATCAAAAAAGTACCAATGCTTTCATTGAGGAAAGTAGAGCTGAGTCCAGGAATACCAAAGCTTCAATCAAGAACCTGGAATATCAGGTTGGTCAACTTGCCCAACAGCTATCTGATAGAGCTCCAGGTACCTTTCCTGGCAATACTACTACCAAACCCAAGGATAATTGTATGGCAGTTACAACTAGAAGCGGGAAAGTGGTGGCATCCCCACCAAAACCTATAGAACAGGAAGAAAAGGTTGAACAGGAGGAGAAGTCTGAAAAAGAAGCTGAAAAGTCTCCTGAAATATTGAAACCGGCTGATAATGTGAAGGAGCAATCTACTCTTCCGAAAGAAAAATTTGAACTTAGTGAAGAGTACCTTATGAAAATGGCACCTTATCCTGGAAGGTTGAAGCCAGAATTGAAAGCAAAAAGCTATGACAGATTTCTTGAGATTTTCAAGAAGTTGCATGTGAACATTCCGTTTGCTGAAGCATTAGCTAATATGCCAAATTATGCAAAATTCATGAAAGATCTCCTCTCCAGGAAGCATAAGCTACAAGAGTGTCAGACAGTTGCACTTACTGAGAAGTGCAGTGCTATTATCACTAGGAGGTTTCCTCCTAAACTTCGTGATCCTGGAAGCTTCAACATTGAAATTAAAATCGGAGATACAAAGATTGGCAAAGCTTTGTGTGATTTGGGGGCGAGCATTAATCTGATGCCCTTATCTGTCTGTAAAGCCTTGGGGATTACTGAATTGAAGCCTACTTTGGTTTCTCTTCAGCTTGCTGATAGATCCTTAAGGAAGCCAAGTGGTATAGTCGAAGATGTCCTTGTAAAAATTGACAAGTTCATCTTTCCGGCTGATTTTATTGTGCTTGATATGGAGGTAGAAAATGAAATGCCTCACATATTGGGTAGACCTTTCCTGGCCACAGCCAGTGCAATGATTGATGTAGAGCAGGGAAAGCTGGTGCTAAGGATGAATGAAGACACTATCACTGTCAATGTCTTTGATGCAATGAAAAGACCATATGATGATAGTGAGTGTTTCGAAATTAATGTCTTAGAAGAGGTGATACATGAAGATAAAACTCCCTTGCAAGAATTGACTGTTGAATTGCAAGAGAGAGATCATATCCCTTTTGAGGAAGACATTAAAGCTGCTGATGAGTTCCTTGAACATAAGAAATCTGACAAAGAAATAGGTGCTCCTAAAGTTGATCTTAAGGAGTTACCTCCTACTCTAAAATACATGTTCCTGGGGGATAATGAAACATATCCGGTGATTATAAATAACAGGTTATCTGTTGATGATGAGAAGAAGCTGAAACAAGTTCTTTTAAAGCACAAGACCGCTTTAGGATGGTCCATGGCTGATCTAAAGGGTATAAGTCCTTCCTTCTGTACGCATAAAATTCTCATGGAGAATGATATCAAACTTGTAAGGCAGCCTCAGAGGAGATTAAACCCCATGATGAAAGAAGTAGTGAGAAAAGAAGTGGTCAAACTTCTTGATGCAGGTATGATTTATTCAATATCAGATACTGCATGGGTAAGCCCTGTACAACCGTGCCTAAGAAAGGGGGTGTCACTATGGTGAAGAATGATAAGGATGAACTAATCTCTACCAGGACAATTACTGGCTGGCGGATGTGTGTCGACTATAGAAGGCTTAATGAAGCAACAAGGAAGGACCATTTTCCTCTCCCTTTTGTGGATCAAATGCTGGAAAGGTTGGCGGGTCACTCTTATTATTGTTTTCTAGATGGATACAGTGGCTATAATCAAATTGCAGTGACTCCTGAAGATCAGGAGAAGACAGCATTCACTTGTCCTTTTGGCGTTTTTGCCTATAGGAGGATGCCGTTTGGACTATGCAATGCACCTGCTACTTTTCAGAGATGCATGTTATCAATTTTCTCAGATATGGTAGAAAAGTTCTTGGAGGTATTCATGGATGACTTTTCGGTCTTTGGCTCTTGTTTTGATGATTGTTTATGCAATTTGTCTAAGGTACTGAAAAGATGCCAAGAGACAAACCTGGTTCTCAACTGGGAGAAATGTCACTTCATGGTCCAAGAAGGCATTGTGCTTGGACGCAAAATTTCTAAGGAAGGTATAGAAGTTGATAAAGCAAAAATGATGCTCATTGAAAAACTACCTCCTCCAATTAATGTTAATGGAGTGAGAAGTTTCCTTGGTCATGCTGGCTTTTATAGAAGATTCATCAAGGATTTCTCTAAAATTGCCAAGCCACTAAGTCAACTTCTAATGAAAGACAATGAGTTTGTTTTCAATGATGCTTGCCTTAAAGCATTTAATTTGCTAAAGGAAAAGCTCACTACTGCTCCTGTCTTGATATCTCCTGATTGGAGTATGCCGTATGAGTTGATGTGTGACGCTAGTGATCTTGCTATTGGTGCCGTTCTTGGGCAGAGAAGAAACAAACTGTTGCATGTTATTTACTATGCTAGCAAAGTTCTGAATGAAGCACAAGTGAATTATGCAACAACAGAGAAGGAGATGCTTGCTGTGGTCTATGCACTTGATAAAGTTAGACCATATCTCCTCGGTGCCAAGACAATCATCTTCACTGATCACGCAGCTATAAAATATTTGATCTCTAAACAAGATGCCAAACCACGACTGCTAAGGTGGATGTTGTTGTTCCAAGAATTTGATTTAGAAATAAAAGACAAGTCGGGTATGGAGAATAAAGTTGCTGATCACTTGTCAAGAATTCGAGAGAAAAACCTGCAAGATGATCCTGCTATAGAGATCAACGATTCTTTTTCGGATGAACAAGTTCTTACAATCTCTTTGAATTTGTCTGAAAAGCCAATTTTTGCGTTGCATGTGGAACCTTGGTTTGCTGATTTTGTGAATTTTAAAGTAATCAAGAAAATACCTCCTAATTTCACAAAGCAACAAGTGAAAAAGTTCTTATATGATGCAAGGAGGTATGTATGGGATGATCCATTTCTGTATTTCCAATGTGTTGATGGAATCTTGAGAAGATGCGTATCAGAGTTGGAAATCAAGGGAATTTTATGGCATTGTCACAATTCTGATTATGGTGGCCATTTTGGTGGGAACAGAACTGCCCAAAAGGTGTTGCAAAGTGGCTACTATTGGCCTACACTTTTTAAAAATGCCAGAGAATATGTTGAAAAGTGTGAAAGATGTCAGAAAACAGGGAACATTTCCCGTAAAGATGAGATGCCTCTAAACACTATTATGGGTAGAATTATTCGATTTATGGGGGATTGACTTCATGGGACCATTCCATCTTCCTATTCCAACCAATATATTTTGGTAGCTGTTGACTACGTTTCCAAGTGGGTTGAGGCAACAGCTCTTCCTACTAATGATGCCAAGGTGGTTGTGAATTTCCTGCGGAAGAATATTTTTACCAGGTTTGGAGTGCCAAGAGCAATCATAAGTGATGGAGGCTCTCATTTTTGTAACAAGCAGTTTGAGAATCTGTTATCCAAGTATGGTGTCAGGCATAAGGTTGCTACGCCTTATCATCCGCAGACTAGTGGCCAAGTGGAAGTTTCCAACAGGGAACTGAAGCGAATCCTTGAAAAGACTGTTAGTATTTCTCGGAAGGATTGGTCAAAGAGACTGGATGATGCACTGTGGGCCTATCGAACTGTATACAAAACTCCGATAGGAATGTCTCCTTATCAGCTTGTGTATGGGAAAGCTTGTCACTTACCTGTGGAGCTTGAACATAGAGCCTTTTGGGCTATTAAATTCTTGAACTTTGATGCCACAGTAGCTCTTGAGAAGAGAAAATCTCAACTGTTAGAGCTTGATGAGTTCAGGAATTCGGCTTTTGAAAGCTCCAGAATATACAAAGAAAAAGCCAAGAAATACCATGATAGCAAGATTGTACTCAAGGAGTTTGAGCCTGGCCAACAGGTGTTGTTGTACAACTCCCGATTGAAACTTTTTCCAGGGAAGTTGAAATCCAGGTGGACAGGTCCTTTTGTGGTTAAAAAGGCCTTTCCATATGGCACTGTTGAAATATCTCCCATGGAGGAAGACAGACCCTTCAAGGTCAATGGCTCTAGGTTGAAGATCTTTCATGGAGGACCAGTGGTGAAACAGAATGTGGCCTTGCGCCTTAAATCCATTGCAACTTAATGAGGTAACCGTCAGGCTAGGGACGTTAAACACGCGCTAGTTGGGAGGCAACCCAGCATTTCTATCTTTTTATTTTTATTTTATTTTTCACTACTTATTTTTAGGTACCCAAAAAAATTAAAAAGTTGGAGAAGAAAAGAGAAAAGTCAGTGAGTCTACGCTTGAAGCGTAGAACTCTACGCTTCAAGCGTAGAGCAGATTAAAAGGACAGTGGGTCTACGCTCCAAGCGTAGAACCCTACGCTTCGAGCGTAGAAAAGGTGAGTAAACAGAGGCTGAGCGCTCCAAGCGTAGAAGCCTACGCTATCAGCGCAGGAAATTCAAAAGGTCAGTAGTCCTACGCTTCAAGCGTAGAACCCTACGCTTGAAGCGTGGGTTTGGAATTCGGAAGGTCAGAGGCAGGGGGTCTACGCTTCAAGCGTAGGACCCTACGCTTGAAGCGTAGACTGGGAATTTGGAACGGCTGGGACAGTAAGTCTACGCTTGAAGCGTAGAACTCTACGCTTCAAGAGTAGAACAGGGTTTAAGTTACAAACCCTATTTCTTCCTCCCAGCGCCGCGGACCCCCCCCCCCCATTTTCTCCTCTTCCCTTCTCCTTCTTCTTCTCTCCCTCTCCTTCTCCTTCCATCTTCATCTCCTTGCCTCCCACCACCCTTCCACCACGCACAGCCACACACCACCACCGCACATCACCTTCTTCCATCATACACCACCACCCTTCCACCACATAAACCACCCTTCTCATCACCACCAACCCACAACCGCCGCACACAACCACCGCGCACCACCATCTCCCACCACTCTTCAGCCTTCAACTGCCACTTACTTTCATTTTTCATCTTCTCCACATTTCTATCGTTCGTTGACATTGGGGAGAATCTAATTGGGTTGAATTTGGGTCAATTGTTGGGCACATTTACTGCATAATTTTCTCTCAAATGGCTGGAGACAAGGTAACCCCTTCATTTTTACTGAGATATTGCATGTTGGTATACGTTTGTTCACATTGGGATTGAGTGCTGTTAATATGCTGATTGACTTTTGTTGAGAATATGCATTGCCATTTTTGTATAGATGCAAATTGTTCAATAATAATGCTGGTGTTAGTCATGTAGTGTCTTGATACAATTGTTGATTCGCATGATTAACGGGGGTTGGGACTGTTGATATGAATTGATAGTTGGGATTAAATCTGGGAATTAAGCCTGTCATGAAAAGAGAAATGAATTCTTTTGCTGATAATATTTATTATGCCACCATGTATTGGGAACTTTTCTGATTTTCAGGAAAAAAGGGTACGGAAGGGTCATCTGTTGCTAAGAGACCCCGCACCAACTTTGACTCCAGAAGGTTTTTGTCTGCTGAGAAGCAAGACTTTTATGAAACTAAGCTGAAGGATAAAAATGTGATTAAGGAGAGGGGGTTTGATTTGGGAAATCTCCTGCTCTTTGACGATATTTATTCAGTTGTCCAAAGGAGACAATGGAGAACACTGGTGACCTTCCCACAGGACAGTTCTGGGCGAATCCTCAGAGAATTCTTAGCTAATGCTGACAAGGCAACTGTCAATGCCACCCGAAAGAGCTGGGTGAGAGGGAAGGAAGTACCCTTTGATGCTAGCACAATTGAAGAGTTCCTGCAAACATCATACGATCCAACTGCTGAGTGTGAATTTGTCCGACTCTTCAATATGATGCAGCCTTCGGAAGGATATTACAGGGAAGAGATGCCTCTCATTGCTGATGAGATCCGGGAGAGGATAACCAGTCCATTCTCTGAATGGAAATTTAGACAGGGTCTCACCAACATACCCGAGATGTAACATCCCGCATAATTAGTAAAATACCTAAGTACCATATGCTATATGTACATGTGTAGAATTCGGATGTATGGTTTTGTGTAATGGCTTGTGAATTGTATAACCTTTAACCCTTGGATAAGACTAAGGTAATTAATTAAATTAAATCATAGGAAGATCCATATGTAGACTTGTGAATTTAATCATATAAGTAATGTGAGTATGTGTTATAGGACCTTAGTGTTTATTGGACTTTGGTAGTGGGCTAGTGTGTGTGTGTGGACTTGTTGCTAGTGGACTTGTGTGAATGGATCCTTTTGTATGTGAGGCCAATGGCCCAAGGATGGCTTGTGAATCCATCAAGTTCAGCCCATGGTTAGACCCACACCTACTTCCCTAAGCCTTGCCCAACATGGATGCCTTGTGTACCAAGAAACCTTAACATGGCAACCCTTCTACCACTCAATCTTGCGCACAAGTAAGGGTGATTTAGGACCTTGAAATCTGTCATTTTGCCTTGTTAAACCGCCACCTCACCTTGATTATGCATAACTTGATTTTAATTTTATTGCATGGTAGTCACATGTGCCTTTAAGCATGATATTAGGCTGCATTTTTCTGCATTTGGGCGCACATGGGGGGAGGGAGTCATGGATCAGATTTTGGGTCACCAAAACTGCCTAACTTGTGGACTTGGTGAACCACTTACACCCTCCATCATGACACTGTTTTGTGCAGATTTTTGACAAGCTTTTGCAGCCCATCATGAGTCAAAACCTGCCTTGTTTTCACATGCATCATAAGAGGAGTTTTTGCTGCATTTTCATCATTTTGTGCAGCTCCAAAATCTGAACTTGGGCTGTCACAAAACTGCACCTCTTTTCCCCCTCATCATTGCGCACCAAGGCTGCCTAAGTGCAGATTTTTGGACTGCCACATAGTGTTTTACTTGTTGACTTAGCAAAGCTCTTTCATGTGCTCATGACACTCCCTTTCCACTCCTCTTTGTGCGCAAATCATGGCTGTTGGGCAGAGAAAAATTCTGACTTTGGACAGCTCTTAAATCTGAACATATCCCCTCACTCCTTGCATGTAAATAGAGTAAAGTAGAAGCAAACATCTTGCTTGATTCAGCCCTTGTATGCAGCCCCACTCCCTCAAGTAATCAGAATTTTCCATGATGATTAATCATAGCAACCTTCCCTCATTTTCCCTTTAAATGTGCGCATAAGGGAGGGCTGCCCTCACCTTACATTCAGCCAATTTTCTTTCCTCACCTCCTCACTCTCAAAACCGTGTAGCATAGGGACTTTGGAGAAAGAAAGACTTTGCTTAAGACAACTCACACTCCCTCACTGTCCAGCCTTGTCTTCAACCTTGAAACCGTCCAAGCTTGCTCATCATCACCTTGTTTGCGCATAGGACCTCCTAGGAAGAAAGGACTTGTTGTGAAGTAGAGCTAGAAGGGTGTGGTGAAGTGTGTGCTACAAGAGGTAGGCCTTGAACTTGAACTCCTTCTTAGTGTAGCCATGTATGAATGCGCAAATGTCTCCTTGCATATATGATGCTTTGGATCCTTGGTTGAGCATGATTAAAGTTTTAGTATGGAGTCATTTTAGGATGATTTGTATGCATAAAAATCTTATGGTTATGGTTAAGCTTATGCCACTATTTCTTGTATGAATGTGCCTCTGTTTTGGAGAAGTAATGTGCCACTGTTTCGGTTTGATGTGCCACTGTTTTGGTAGATAAAATGCCACTGTTTCGGTTCCTCAAAATCACATTAAAATGCCACTGTTTTGAAGATGTATGCCACTGTTTCGGTTCATCAATATCACCATTATATGCCACTGTTTCTGCACATAAAAAGCCACTGTTTCTGCACCTAAAAGCCACTGTTTCTGCACATTAGATGCCACTGTTTCTGCACCTAAAAGCCACTGTTTCTGCACTTAAAAGCCACTGTTTCTGCACATTATATGCCACTGTTTCTGCACATGTATGTCACTGTTTTAGTGCTCCTTAAGCCACTGTTTTTATGCATGAAATGCCACTGTTTTACTCATCAAATGCTACTGTTTACATGCTTAAAATGCCACTGTTTTAGCCATGAAATGCCACTGTTTCCATGCTTAAAATGCCACTGTTTTAGCCATGAAATGCCACTGTTTCCATGCTTAAAATGCCACTGTTTTTATGCATAAAAAGCCACTGTTTTAGCCATCATATGCCACTGTTTTTATGCATAATGTGCCACTGTTTTAGTCATCATATGCCACTGTTTATGCATAATATGCCACTGTTTTTATGCATAATGTGCCACTGTTTTAGTCCTCATATGCCACTGTTTTTATGCATAATATGCCACTGTTTTTATGCATAATATGCCACTGTTTTAGTCATCATATGCCACTGTTTATATGCATAAAATGCCACTGTTTTTATGCATCAAATGCCACTGTTTAGACCATAATATGCCACTGTTTCAATGCCCAAAAACCAAGATTTATGCCACTGTTTTGGAAGTGCAAAGTGCCACTGTTTCTGTTTTAAAAACGCCACTGTTTCTGTTTTAAAAACGTCACTGTTTCTGTTTAAAACGTCACTGTTTTGCTGCTGTAAATGCTCACGGTTTTGCTGCTGTAAACGCTGCTGTATGTTCACTGTTTTGCTGCTGTATGCTCACTGTTTTGCTGCTGTAAATGCTCACTGTTTTGCTGCTGTATGCTCACTGTTTTGCTGCTGTAAACGCTGCTGTATGTTCACTGTTTTGCTGCTGTATGCTCACTGTTTTGCTGCTGTAAATGCTCACTGTTTTGCTGCTGTATGCTCACTGTTTTGCTGCTGTAAATGCTCACTGTTTGCTGCTGTATGCTCACTGTTTTGCTGCTGTATGCTCACTGTTTTGCTGCTGTAAATGCTCACTGTTTTGCTGCTGTATGCTCACTGTTTTGCTGCTGTAAATAGCCACTGTAAATGATTAGTTGTAAATGATTTAGGTGCGCTTAAGAAGTGAGATACTTCGCTGCTGTTGGTAATATTTAAGGCAAGCAAAGGTAAGTGTCAGGCGATGATGCCTAATGTAACTATTGACTACTGGTATAGAATTGTAACATGATGCTCCATATGCCGTAAAAATATTATGTTCCATTATATTGAAAGGAAACTGCCAAAAATGTGCCGTGATGGCTATATGACTATGAGGTAAAGACGTTATGTGGCAGCATAACGCATATGAAAGGTATATAAGCATGCATCTTACATCATACCGCATTTTTACGCCTTGTGTGTGAAAGCATAGCATGACATGCATGTAACGAGATCATATAGGCCTTGTGTAGAATAGTTATGTACAGGACCATGTGTTTGAGCAAGCATCATGTAGGCATCCCCAAGGTACCGGGGTATGGGACACTTGGCATCAGTCCGCATAGGCCCACAGATGGAATCCACATGGAGCTCAGGTGCCAAGGGTATATTTGATTCCACTGTGAAGTGCGCGCACGACGGTGCTAAAAGCGCAAAGGAAAGGCGTTATATACGCAATATATGAATATGATAAAAAGGAAAAGGAACAAGGATATGTTGAAGTGACTGTTTATGATTTTGTGCCTAGTTAATATTGTTATATTATTGGTTTTATTGCCACACTACTGGGATTATTCTCACCCCTTCGGGGCTGCTATTTTCCTAAATGGCAGGAGGACATAAAAGCACATGAAGACGTGATATTTTGCTGATGATTGCTGATGCGTGGATTATCAGTGTTGCTGTTTGTTTTAAATGGATAACTGTAATGATTGATGTCTTGGTACTTTTGGATGACTGTAGTCTTGATCATATTTATGTTAACTTGAACTTTATGAACAATGGCCATTTTGGGAAAACCTTTATGAAAAGAATTTAAGTGTTGAAAATTTTATACGGATTTGTATACTGCTTTGTTAGCTCATGTGACGTTAACGACTCTAATTCCGCTTAGCAAACGACTCTCTTGGATGCATACAAGGGAGGGCGTTACACTAATTGGTATCAGAGCAGTTTGGTCCATGGAATTGCTTGTGTTTGATTGAATTGACTGCTATTTGTGTTTATCTGCTGATTGACTGTCTAAATGTGCTATAGTTAAGTAAATATTAGCTAGGGTAGTTAAGATTGTTAGGACTGTTCTGTGATAAGACACGGATGCATAGCTGACTTGTCCGAATTGAACTCGAGTACCTACTTGGGACTGCTGCCATGAATAACTTGCGGTGAGCCTGATCAACTCATTTCCTGATATTGTGAGTGCAGAATCATGGCGGGTGGTCGCGGTTCAACTCGGGGAAGGACTGGCGATGCAGAAGAGGATCTTATCACCACTATTGGAGGACTGGCAACGTTCATCCAGAATATGAGCCAAGAATGGCGTGACCATAGGCAACAGAATCAGAACCAACCCCCACTGCATGAAAATGCAGAAGAAATTGCCCGTCGGAGGTTGAAAGACTTCCGCAACTTCCAACCACCTACTTTTGAGGGTGAAGACAACCCTGAGGCTGCAGCAAGGTGGCTGCAGATGATTGAGCATATTTTCGAACGCATGGCGTGCCCGGAAGCGCAGAAGACTGATTACGCGTCGTACCAGCTGATGGGGGAAGCTTTAACATGGTGGACTGGTGCGAGGGCTCTGCTGAGAGCTCAGGACGTGGAGCTGACATGGGCCGTATTCAGACAAGTATTTCTGGATAAGTATTTTCCTAAGGCAATGAGAAGGATGAAGCACACTGAACTGCTGTCGCTCAGGCAGGGTAACATGACGGTTAATGAGTATATAGCGAAATTTGGGCAGCTGATCGAGTACGCCAACTTCGACCGGAACATTTATGATGAAGAATGGCAGGTGGAGAAGTTCGAGAGCGGACTGCATCCGGAAATCCGCAAGCTCATCTTGACGACGGCTAATCGCACACTTCCGGAACTCATCAACCAGAGTCGTCAGGCAGAAGGAATCATTCTGGAGGCCAAGAACTTGAACAAGCCACCACCACAATTCCACGGAGGAAGTCGAGCAGGCAGATTCTTCAGGGCGGCACCTGGTAGGGGCCGAGGCAGAGGTACGCCGTTGCAGGCGCGGCCTGGAAATTTTAAGAGAAACTTTACGGTGGGTCAATCGTCGACTGGACGTCAGGGCGCGACTGTTTGTGCTACATGTGGAAAGAATCACTTTGGAGTCTGTCGCAAGAACAACAATGCATGCTTCAAATGCGGCCAGCAAGGTCATTTTGCTTACAAGTGCCCCCAGAACGCTGATCAACAGCCTCCGCAAGCTCGAGTGTTCACATTGGATGCAAATGAAGCGCAGAAGTTTCCCAACCTGATCAAAGGTAATGTCACTTTGAATGGTCACCCAATTTCTGTTATCTTTGATTCTGGAGCGTCTGGTTCTTTTATGGCAAAGCATACTGCATTGAGAATAGGCATCACCCCAACCCCGTTACCCTATGAGTTACACATCAGCACACCTACGGGAGGATCGTGCACAGCCTCAGAGATCTGCAGAGGTGTTACCTTGCAGTACGAAGGGAACACGTATACAGTTAACTTGGTGGTCCTGCCGGTATTCAACTTCGATGTGATTATCGGTATGGACTGGTTGACGGAAAACGGGATAACTCTGGATTGTCGAGCGGGGAAAGTCATTGTTCCTGCGAAGGATGGTAATTTTCAATCTTTCTCTTTCATTTCCTTATTACAAGTTAGAAAAGAGCTCCGCAAGGGAGCAGCAGGGTATCTTTTGTCGATCGAGGCTGAGACCTCGATTGACAAACAAATTCAGGATGTACCGGTAGTTAGAGAATTCGAGGAGGTATTCCCGGACGAAATACCTCGATTGCCTCCTCATAGGGAAATAGAATTTTCGATCGAACTTGTTCCTGGAGTTGGACCAATCTCCATTGCCCCGTATCGCATGGCGCCGTTGGAACTGCGCGAGTTGAAGAAGCAGATAGAAGAGCTTTTGGCAAAGGAATATATCAGACCGAGTACTTCCCCATGGGGTGCTCCAGCTATCTTGATTAAGAAGAAGGATGGAAGCTTACGTCTGTGTGTAGATTACCGCCAGCTGAACAAAGTCACGGTGAAGAATAAGTATCCGCTACCGAGGATCGACGACTTGATGGACCAGCTAAGAGGAGCCAGAGTCTTTTCCAAGATAGATTTACGATCGGGATACCATCAGATCCGGGTCAAACCGGAGGATATTCCGAAAACCGCTTTTAGGACTCGTTATGGGCACTACGAATATCAGGTGATCCCATTCGGACTTACGAATGCTCCAGCGGTATTCATGGACTACATGAACCGCATCTTCCGCCCGTTTCTTGATCAGTTCGTTATCGTGTTTATTGACGATATCCTGATTTACTCGGCTAATGAAGAGCTGCACGCGGAACATCTGAGGATTGTCTTGCAAGTCTTGAAGGAGAAGCAATTGTACGCGAAATGGTCGAAGTGCGAGTTTTGGCTTAAAGAGGTCCAGTTTCTGGGCCATGTCATTTCATCAGAAGGTATCGCGGTGGACCCCAGCAAGGTTGAAGCTGTCATGAATTGGGAGCGACCCAAGACTGTCACCGAAGTAAGGAGTTTCTTAGGTCTTGCCGGATACTATCGAAGGTTCATCCAGAATTTCTCTCAGATAGTGCAACCCCTTACTCGTCTCACTCGGAAGGATAAGCCTTTTGAGTGGACTGAAGCCTGTGAAGAATGTTTCTTGGAGCTAAAGAGCAGATTGACGAGTGCTCCCGTACTCACGATTCCGGATCCTACTCGAAAGTTCGAAGTTTACTGCGATGCGTCGCTGAAAGGACTTGGATGCGTGTTGATGCAGGACCGTATGGCAGTAGCTTACGCATCTCGACAACTGAAGCCTCACGAAGAAAATTATCCTACGCACGATTTGGAGTTAGCAGCTATAGTGTTCGCACTTAAAATCTGGAGGCACCACTTGTATGGTTCGCAGTTTGACGTGTTCAGCGATCATAAGAGTTTGAAGTACTTGTTCGACCAGAAGGAGCTGAATATGCGGCAACGTCGGTGGATGGAATTTCTGAAGGACTACGATTTTGACCTTAAGTACCACCCCGGAAAGGCGAACGTGGTAGCTGACGCCCTGAGCAGGAAGACTCTACACACTGCAACTCTGATGATGGAAGAATTGAAGTTGTTTGAGGCCTTTCGAGACTTGAACGTATCGGTAGACGAGAGAGGAAGTAGCATAAGATTGGGAATTATAAAGGTGGAGAATGAATTGATCAGTAGAATTAAGGAGGCTCAGAAAAATGAAGAGTTAGTCCGTGATTTGGTTGGCAACCAAGATGTTGTAAAGGATGAGAATGATGTTTGGAGATTTCAAGGACGGCTGGTTGTGCCGAATGAAGAGTTGAAACAAGAAGTTTTACAGGAGGCTCACAAGGGTAAGTATGCAGTTCATCCTGGATCCACGAAGATGTACCATGATTTGAAGACCTCGTTTTGGTGGCCGGGTATGAAGCGTGATATTGCGGAGTATGTGTCTCGATGCTTAACTTGTCAGAAGGTGAAGTACGAACATCAGAAACCGTCGGGACTCCTTCAACCTTTGGAGATCCCCGAATGGAAGTGGGACAGTATTTCGATGGATTTTGTAGTTGGACTTCCTCGGACGCGAGAAGGATATGATTCTATCTGGGTGATTGTCGATCGTTTAACGAAGTCAGCTCATTTCTTGCGTGTTAGAACCACATATGATACAGAGAAGCTTGCTAGGATTTATCTGCAGGAGATTGTGAAGCTGCACGGAGTTCCTACGAGTATTGTCAGTGATCGTGATCCCAAGTTTACATCTAAGTTTTGGGAATCCTTTCAAAGAGCATTAGGGACCCAATTGAGGTTAAGTACTGCTTATCATCCGCAGACCGATGGACAGACGGAACGCACCATTCAAGCCTTAGAGGACATGTTGCGAGCATGTGTTTTGGAGTTAGGAGGCAGCTGGGATAGTTATCTTTCTTTGATTGAGTTCGCTTACAACAACAGTTACCACTCCAGCATTCAGATGGCACCGTATGAAGCTTTGTATGGGAGAAAGTGCAGATCCCCGTTGTGTTGGACTGAAGTGGGTGAGCGAAGCATGTTAGGACCTGATCTAATTCAAGAAACATCCGAACAAGTAAAGAAGATTCGGGAGAATATGCAGAGGGCTCAGGCCAGACAGAAGAGTTATTACGACAAGCGTCATAAGCCTCTATCTTTCGAAGTCGGAGATCATGTGTTCTTGAGAATCACTCCTACATCGGGACTCGGAAGGAGAATGGGAGTTAAGAAGTTAAGTCCACGGTACTTAGGACCGTATCTGATTATGGACCGGATTGGAGAGTCTGCATACCGGTTGGCTTTACCACCCAATCTGTCAGGAATTCACAATGTATTTCATGTGTCACAGCTACGGAGGTATCTCTCTGATCCATCTCACGTGTTACGGCCGGAAGAAGTGGAACTCAAGGAAAATCTGACTTATCAAGTACAACCGTTCCAAATTCTTGAAAGATCCGTCAAGCGACTCCGTTCTAAAGAGATTCCCTTGGTGAAGGTATTATGGAACAACAGATCGGCAGCTGAAGCCACTTGGGAGCGCGAGGACGACGTTCAGAAACGCTATCCAGAATTGTTTAGCTCTTAAGTAAGTTTATTTTGCGGACAAAATTCCTGTTTGGTGGGGAGAGTGTAACATCCCGCATAATTAGTAAAATACCTAAGTACCATATGCTATATGTACATGTGTAGAATTCGGATGTATGGTTTTGTGTAATGGCTTGTGAATTGTATAACCTTTAACCCTTGGATAAGACTAAGGTAATTAATTAAATTAAATCATAGGAAGATCCATATGTAGACTTGTGAATTTAATCATATAAGTAATGTGAGTATGTGTTATAGGACCTTAGTGTTTATTGGACTTTGGTAGTGGGCTAGTGTGTGTGTGTGGACTTGTTGCTAGTGGACTTGTGTGAATGGATCCTTTTGTATGTGAGGCCAATGGCCCAAGGATGGCTTGTGAATCCATCAAGTTCAGCCCATGGTTAGACCCACACCTACTTCCCTAAGCCTTGCCCAACATGGATGCCTTGTGTACCAAGAAACCTTAACATGGCAACCCTTCTACCACTCAATCTTGCGCACAAGTAAGGGTGATTTAGGACCTTGAAATCTGTCATTTTGCCTTGTTAAACCGCCACCTCACCTTGATTATGCATAACTTGATTTTAATTTTATTGCATGGTAGTCACATGTGCCTTTAAGCATGATATTAGGCTGCATTTTTCTGCATTTGGGCGCACATGGGGGGAGGGAGTCATGGATCAGATTTTGGGTCACCAAAACTGCCTAACTTGTGGACTTGGTGAACCACTTACACCCTCCATCATGACACTGTTTTGTGCAGATTTTTGACAAGCTTTTGCAGCCCATCATGAGTCAAAACCTGCCTTGTTTTCACATGCATCATAAGAGGAGTTTTTGCTGCATTTTCATCATTTTGTGCAGCTCCAAAATCTGAACTTGGGCTGTCACAAAACTGCACCTCTTTTCCCCCTCATCATTGCGCACCAAGGCTGCCTAAGTGCAGATTTTTGGACTGCCACATAGTGTTTTACTTGTTGACTTAGCAAAGCTCTTTCATGTGCTCATGACACTCCCTTTCCACTCCTCTTTGTGCGCAAATCATGGCTGTTGGGCAGAGAAAAATTCTGACTTTGGACAGCTCTTAAATCTGAACATATCCCCTCACTCCTTGCATGTAAATAGAGTAAAGTAGAAGCAAACATCTTGCTTGATTCAGCCCTTGTATGCAGCCCCACTCCCTCAAGTAATCAGAATTTTCCATGATGATTAATCATAGCAACCTTCCCTCATTTTCCCTTTAAATGTGCGCATAAGGGAGGGCTGCCCTCACCTTACATTCAGCCAATTTTCTTTCCTCACCTCCTCACTCTCAAAACCGTGTAGCATAGGGACTTTGGAGAAAGAAAGACTTTGCTTAAGACAACTCACACTCCCTCACTGTCCAGCCTTGTCTTCAACCTTGAAACCGTCCAAGCTTGCTCATCATCACCTTGTTTGCGCATAGGACCTCCTAGGAAGAAAGGACTTGTTGTGAAGTAGAGCTAGAAGGGTGTGGTGAAGTGTGTGCTACAAGAGGTAGGCCTTGAACTTGAACTCCTTCTTAGTGTAGCCATGTATGAATGCGCAAATGTCTCCTTGCATATATGATGCTTTGGATCCTTGGTTGAGCATGATTAAAGTTTTAGTATGGAGTCATTTTAGGATGATTTGTATGCATAAAAATCTTATGGTTATGGTTAAGCTTATGCCACTATTTCTTGTATGAATGTGCCTCTGTTTTGGAGAAGTAATGTGCCACTGTTTCGGTTTGATGTGCCACTGTTTTGGTAGATAAAATGCCACTGTTTCGGTTCCTCAAAATCACATTAAAATGCCACTGTTTTGAAGATGTATGCCACTGTTTCGGTTCATCAATATCACCATTATATGCCACTGTTTCTGCACATAAAAAGCCACTGTTTCTGCACCTAAAAGCCACTGTTTCTGCACATTAGATGCCACTGTTTCTGCACCTAAAAGCCACTGTTTCTGCACTTAAAAGCCACTGTTTCTGCACATTATATGCCACTGTTTCTGCACATGTATGTCACTGTTTTAGTGCTCCTTAAGCCACTGTTTTTATGCATGAAATGCCACTGTTTTACTCATCAAATGCTACTGTTTACATGCTTAAAATGCCACTGTTTTAGCCATGAAATGCCACTGTTTCCATGCTTAAAATGCCACTGTTTTAGCCATGAAATGCCACTGTTTCCATGCTTAAAATGCCACTGTTTTTATGCATAAAAAGCCACTGTTTTAGCCATCATATGCCACTGTTTTTATGCATAATGTGCCACTGTTTTAGTCATCATATGCCACTGTTTATGCATAATATGCCACTGTTTTTATGCATAATGTGCCACTGTTTTAGTCCTCATATGCCACTGTTTTTATGCATAATATGCCACTGTTTTTATGCATAATATGCCACTGTTTTAGTCATCATATGCCACTGTTTATATGCATAAAATGCCACTGTTTTTATGCATCAAATGCCACTGTTTAGACCATAATATGCCACTGTTTCAATGCCCAAAAACCAAGATTTATGCCACTGTTTTGGAAGTGCAAAGTGCCACTGTTTCTGTTTTAAAAACGCCACTGTTTCTGTTTTAAAAACGTCACTGTTTCTGTTTAAAACGTCACTGTTTTGCTGCTGTAAATGCTCACGGTTTTGCTGCTGTAAACGCTGCTGTATGTTCACTGTTTTGCTGCTGTATGCTCACTGTTTTGCTGCTGTAAATGCTCACTGTTTTGCTGCTGTATGCTCACTGTTTTGCTGCTGTAAACGCTGCTGTATGTTCACTGTTTTGCTGCTGTATGCTCACTGTTTTGCTGCTGTAAATGCTCACTGTTTTGCTGCTGTATGCTCACTGTTTTGCTGCTGTAAATGCTCACTGTTTGCTGCTGTATGCTCACTGTTTTGCTGCTGTATGCTCACTGTTTTGCTGCTGTAAATGCTCACTGTTTTGCTGCTGTATGCTCACTGTTTTGCTGCTGTAAATAGCCACTGTAAATGATTAGTTGTAAATGATTTAGGTGCGCTTAAGAAGTGAGATACTTCGCTGCTGTTGGTAATATTTAAGGCAAGCAAAGGTAAGTGTCAGGCGATGATGCCTAATGTAACTATTGACTACTGGTATAGAATTGTAACATGATGCTCCATATGCCGTAAAAATATTATGTTCCATTATATTGAAAGGAAACTGCCAAAAATGTGCCGTGATGGCTATATGACTATGAGGTAAAGACGTTATGTGGCAGCATAACGCATATGAAAGGTATATAAGCATGCATCTTACATCATACCGCATTTTTACGCCTTGTGTGTGAAAGCATAGCATGACATGCATGTAACGAGATCATATAGGCCTTGTGTAGAATAGTTATGTACAGGACCATGTGTTTGAGCAAGCATCATGTAGGCATCCCCAAGGTACCGGGGTATGGGACACTTGGCATCAGTCCGCATAGGCCCACAGATGGAATCCACATGGAGCTCAGGTGCCAAGGGTATATTTGATTCCACTGTGAAGTGCGCGCACGACGGTGCTAAAAGCGCAAAGGAAAGGCGTTATATACGCAATATATGAATATGATAAAAAGGAAAAGGAACAAGGATATGTTGAAGTGACTGTTTATGATTTTGTGCCTAGTTAATATTGTTATATTATTGGTTTTATTGCCACACTACTGGGATTATTCTCACCCCTTCGGGGCTGCTATTTTCCTAAATGGCAGGAGGACATAAAAGCACATGAAGACGTGATATTTTGCTGATGATTGCTGATGCGTGGATTATCAGTGTTGCTGTTTGTTTTAAATGGATAACTGTAATGATTGATGTCTTGGTACTTTTGGATGACTGTAGTCTTGATCATATTTATGTTAACTTGAACTTTATGAACAATGGCCATTTTGGGAAAACCTTTATGAAAAGAATTTAAGTGTTGAAAATTTTATACGGATTTGTATACTGCTTTGTTAGCTCATGTGACGTTAACGACTCTAATTCCGCTTAGCAAACGACTCTCTTGGATGCATACAAGGGAGGGCGTTACACGAGAAGTTCACTAGACTCTGCCTTACTGGTGAGGCTATCAGTTGGCATACTTTTGTGAATGCTACTATCATTCCCTCTACAAACAAAAGTGATGTAAATGTCGAGAGGGCTGTCTTATACTACGTGCTGATGGGGGATAGAAATCTGAACATGGCTGCTATTCTCTCTGACAGAATTGTCCATCTGACCACTCAAAGCAAGGACAATAGTCTGTTGGCTCACAGCTCCTTGATCTCTCGCCTATGTATTCGAGCTGGGGTTGAAATTCCCGCTTCTGAGCCATTAGATGTGAAGGCTGAAAAGCCTATGACCAAGATTGCTTTGGGGGGTTATTGCAAAGAGTCAGAGAAACATGCATCATGGCTTTTAAATAGCCAAGGCAATCCTATACCTCCTCCAGAACCTCAAGCACCTCCGGCACCTCAGGCACCCCAGGCATCTTCAGCTTCATCCTCTGCTCGCCAGCCACTCTATGAGGACTCTCCCATCATCCTGGAAATGCATGCTATAATGAAGGCCATGTGCCTGAAGATGGGGATTGATCCAGCAGATCCTCCTAGTTCCTTCCAGCAGTACACCATGGAGGAGTGATCGCTGGATTCTTTTTGTCTTTTCTCTCAGACTTTGTTAAATTTTAGTTTTTAATTTTGTTTTTAATGACTAATAGGATCTTGTTAGGGTCACTGCTACTTTTTGGATGTGTACGTCTAAGGGTATTTTTCACTGTTTTGCTGATACAATTATGTTAATGATGTGTGTTTCAATTGCGCAGCAGTCCTTAATTGATAATACTTAGTTATTGCTGGGGACAACAATTTCTAAAATCTGGGAATGGTGGTTAGCCTTGCCCACCTGATCATGCACTATAGCTGCAATTGTGGAACTACACTTCATTTCAGGGGAGATATTCGAACCAATTTACGTTTTCATTTTTAAATATCTGTCTTGGTTATAGTTGACTTTAAAAATTCAGCAAAATTTTTTGGAATATGCTTGTTGATAATCTCAGATCTAGGTGTTGCTTTCCTAGCAAATGATTGAGTTCATCTTAGGAAGTACATTAAGTTGTGAAATTTCTAGCATGATGTCACTTGGCATGAGTAGATTTTATGATTGCTTGTCTGTCTGAATTATGTGCTAGAATACATGATATGCCTGATATCCTTTTGAGAATCTAGTCTGAAATCATAGCCTTTGAGGTTTGAGCCTAAACAGTAATTTTTTTTTCTGAGAGGCTTCACGGTGGTAACACTCTAGAACTTGGTTTGTTTCTCTACAAGGCATGCATTTTAACTGACATGATAAGGCAGTTTGTTCTTGATAGCCCTGGCCATATAGCTCACCTATATAAATGATTTTTCCATTGTTATCCCCTTGAGCCAAAGCCTGTTCATTGATAATTTACCTGAATGTTGCTTAGCCTATATCCATGTTGACTTACCTTAAGTGAGATTGAATTGCTGATTCTTTTAAAGGAGAAAAGAAAATGTCTAAGGTAAGATCCACTAAACTAAGCAAATTGAAAAGGGAATAAGAAAAAAAAGAGGGAAGAAACAGAAAAATCTAGAAAAAGGAAAAGAAAAATGTGGGTGAAGCATTGTGAATAAAAGTGGTCAACATAGGAATTGACTTCCCGAAATTCTGTGGGCAAGTTAGTGGAGCAAAACTTATGAGTTGAAATTGTGTAAATTATGTTATCTTCAGTTTTTCAATCTCATAGTTGTTTAAAGCCACTTTCCATATAAATTCCTACCTTTAGCCAGGCCAAATTAAAACCATTGAAAAGTCCTTTTGATCAGTTAATGCATGCGTTTGAATCCTTCATTTTTAAGGATCTTGAGAATATGATCAAGCCTATGGCAGTGTTACGGTTGTGATGGTTGTGTATGTCTGATACCCTAAAAACACCGGAGTGGGAGTGATATATTTTGTCTTGGTGAGGGATATTCAGACTACATTCAGATGTTTTTCAGAGAATAAGGGCATTGTTGAAAATTCTTGCAGTAATTCAGTCAGGCATGATATAGTAATTTCTTCGATTGTTTGGATGATATTGTGCTGAAATACTGCTGTAAATTTTTCTAAGTTTGAATCAGTTTATTGCTGGGGACAGCAATGTCTAAATCTGGGAATTGTTTGATATGCTCCCAGCATATATACTTTTATAGATCAAAAAAAGCATGGAATAAGATCTTAAACTGTGTATAAAGGTGTATATATGGTGAAATTATTGAATAAAAATTGTCAGACACTCTCTCACTCAAATTCTTCATGTTTATAGGAGAAAAAGGTCAAATAAAGGAGCAAGAAGAAATCAGACAGAATCTCCACGCTTGGAGCGTTCAATTCAACGCTTGGAGCATAGGAAGAGACCCCAAGGCAGTGAGTCTATGCTTCAAGCGTAGAACCCTACGCTTGAAGCGTAGACCAGGAAAAATCAGACAGTATTTCTATGCTTGGAGCGTGGATCCTGCGCTCCAAGCGTAGGATTGAAATGGACAGCTGTCAGTTGCGAGCAAAGGAGAATTCTGAGGTGTATAAAAAGGGCAAAAGACAACCCTAATGACACACTTGGTCATTCTGAACAATTTTAGGTCATTCTGAGGAGGAAGGCTCTGGAGATTCGGAGAGGAACATCTTCTTCTTCTACCTTTCTGTAGTTCTTGTATTTTGATGTCTTTATTTGAATATTGGATTTTAGCCATGATAATGGTTGGCTAGAACCTCTTTGTTGTGGTTAGGGTCACGAACCCTTGTGAACCCCTGATACAATGGATTGAGTTGATATTTATATATATATCCTTTGAATTTCGTTCTATTCTGATCGTATTGTTATTGTTATTATTAGATCTGATCAATCTAGTAATTGATAGTAAATCTGAGGATTAGGGCCAACAAGAGGAATCTGCGGTGGTTAATCCAGAAAGGGGATTGAACGACGGTACGAACATGATCTAGGGATAGACATGATTCATATTGTAGATGTCTTAATTATCGATCTTTATGCTTGATCTCATATAGGGCACCTCAAGGAATTAGGGTTTTATATGGGGTTAAATGGATGAATAAAATAAATGCAAAAGAAATTGATTTTGTGAAGTTTTTTTACAGAAAACGGATTCCGTCGAAAATGGATGAATAAAATAAATGCAAAAGAAATTGATTTTGTGAAGTTTTTCGACGAAAATGGATTTCGTCGAAGATTTTTGACGGAAAACGAATTCTGTCGAAAACGCATGAATAAAATAAGTTGCAAAAGAAATTCAATTTGTGAAGTTTTTCGACGGAAAAAGAAATTCGTCGAAAACTGATGAATAAAATAATTGCAAAAGAAATTGATTTTGTGAAGTTTTTAGACGGAAAATGGATTCCGTCGAAAACTGATGAATAAAATAAATGCAAAAGAAATTGATTTTGTGAAGTTTTTCGACGGAAAATGGATTCCGTCAAAAATGGATGAATAAAATAAATGCAAAAGAAATGGATTTTGTGAAGTTTTTTGACAGAAAATGGATTCAGTCGAAAATGGATGAATAAAATAAATGCAAAAGAAATTGATATTGTGAAGTTTTTTGACGGGAAACGGATTCCGTCGAAAATGGATGAATAAAATAAATGCAAAAGCAAATGATTTTGTGAAGTTTTTCGACGAAAATGGATTTCGTCGAAGAGTTTTGACGGAAAACGAATTCCGTCGAAAATGGATGAATAAAATAAATTGCAAAAGAAATTCATTTTGTGAAGTTTTTCGACGGAAAACGAATTCCGTCGAAAACTGATGAATAAAACAAATGCAAAAGAAATTGATTTTGTGAAGTTTTTCGATGAAAAATGGATTCCGTCAAAAACTGATGAATAAAAGAAATGCAAAAGAAATTCATTTTGTGAAGTTTTTCGACGAAAATGGACTTCGACGAAGATTTTTGACGGAAAACGAATTCCGTTGAAAATGGATGAATAAAATAAATTGCAAAAGAAATTCATTTTGTGAAGTTTTTCGACGGAAAACGAATTCCGTCGAAAGCTGATGAATAAAATAATTGCAAAAGAAATTGATTTTGTGAAGTTTTTTGAAGGAAAAAGAATTTCGTCGAAAACTGATGAATAAAATAAATGCAAAAGAAATTGATTTTGTGAAGTTTTTCAACGGAAAATGGATTCCGTCGAAAACTGATGAGTAAAATAAATGCAAAAGAAATTGATTTTGTAAAGTTTTTTGACGGAAAATGGATTCCGTCGAAAACTGATGAATAAAATAAATGCAAAAGAAATTGATTTTGTGAAGTTTATCGACGGAAAATGGATTCCGTCGAAAATGGATGAATAAAATAAATGCAAAAGAAATGGATTTTGTGAAGTTTTATGACAGAAAATGGATTCAGTCGAAAATGGATGAATAAAATAAATGCAAAAGAAACTGATATTGTGAAGTTTTTTGACGGGAAACGGATTCCGTCGAAAATGGATGAATAAAATAAATGCAAAAGAAAATGATTTTGTGAAGTTTTTCGACGAAAATGGATTTCGTCGAAGAGTTTTGACGGAAAACGAATTCCATCGAAAATGGATGAATAAAATAAATTGCAAAAGAAATTCATTTTGTGAAGTTTTTCGACGGAAAACGAATTCCGTCGAAAACTGATGAATAAAACAAATGCAAAAGAAATTGATTTTGTGAAGTTTTTCGATGGAAAATGGATTCCGTCAAAAACTGATGAATAAAACAAATGCAAAAGAAATTCATTTTGTGAAGTTTTTCGACGAAAATGGACTTCGTCGAAGATTTTTGACGGAAAACGAATTCCGTCGAAAATGGATGAATAAAATAAATTGCAAAAGAAATTCATTTTGTGAAGTTTTTCGACGGAAAACGAATTCCGTCGAAAGCTGATGAATAAAATAATTGCAAAAGAAATTTATTTTTGTGAAGTTTTTCGAAGGAAAAAGAATTTCGTCGAAAACTGATGAATAAAATAAATGTAAAAGAAATTGATTTTGTAAAGTTTTTTGACGGAAAATGGATTCCGTCGAAAACTGATGAATAAAATAAATGCAAAAGAAATTGATTTTGTGAAGTTTATCGACGGAAAATGGTTTCCGTAAAGATTTTCGACGGAAAATGGATTCCGTCGAAAATGGATGAATAAAATAAATGCAAAAGAAATTGATTTTGTGAAGTTTTTTGACGGAAAATGGATTCCGTCGAAAATGGGTGAATAAAAAAAATGCAAAAGAAATTGATTTTGTGAAGTTTTTCTATGGAAAATGGTTTCCGTCGAAAATGGATGAATAAAATAAATGCAAAAGAAATTGATTTTGTGAATTTTTTGGACGGAAAACGGATTCCGTCGAAAATGGATGAATAAAATAAATGCAAAAGAAATTGATATTGTGAAGTTTTTTGACAGAAAACGGATTCCGTCGAAAATGGATGAATAAAATAAATGCAAAAGAAATTGATTTTGTGAAGTTTTTCGACGAAAATGGATTTTGTCGAAGATTTTTGATGGAAAACGAATTCCGTCGAAAACGGATGAATAAAATAAGTTGCAAAAGAAATTCATTTTGTGAAGTTTTTCGACGGAAAAAGAATTTCGTCGAAAACTGATGAATACAATAATTGCAAAAGAAATTGATTTTGTGAAGTTTTTAGACGGAAAATGAATTCCGTCGAAAATGGATGAATAAAATAAATGCAAAAGAAATTGATATTGTGAAGTTTTTGGATGGAAAACGGATTCCGTCGAAAATGGATGAATGAAATAAATGCAAATGAGATTTACTTTGTGAAATTTTCGAAGGAAAATGGATTCCGTCAAAAACTGATGAATAAAATAAATGCAAAAGAAATTGATTTTCTGATGTTTTTCGACGGAAAATGGATTCCGTCAAATATTTTTGACGGAAAATGAATTCCGTCGAAAATGGTTGAATAAAATAAATGCAAAAGAAATTGATTTTGTGAAGTTTTTGGACGGAAAACGGATTCCGTCGAAAATGGATGAATAAAATAAATGCAAAAGAAATGGATTTTGTGAAGTTTTTCGACGAAAATGGATTTCGTCGAAGATTTTTGATGGAAAAAGAATTCCGTCGAAAACGGATGAATAAAATAAATTGCAAAAGAAATTCATTTTGTGAAGCTTTTCGACGGAAAAAGAATTTCGTAAACAGATGAATAAAATAAATGCAAAAGAAATTGATTTTGTGAAGTTTTTCGACGGAAAACGGATTCCGTCGAAAACTGATGAATAAAATAAATGCAAAAGAAATTGATTTTGTGAAGTTTTTCGATGAAAATGGATTTCATCGAAGATTTTTGACCGAAAATGAATTCCATCGAATACGGATGAATAAAATAAATTGCAAAATAAATTGCAAAATAAATTCATTTTGTGAAGTTTTTCGACGGAAAACGAATTCCGTCGAAAACTGATGAATAAAATAAATGCAAAAGAATTTGATTTTCTAGTGTTTTTCGATGGAAAATGGATTCCGTCGAAAATGGATGAATAAAATAAATGCAAAAGAAATTTCTATTGTGAAGTTTTTTGACGAAAAACGGATTCCGTCGAAAATGGATGAATAAAATAATTGCAAAAGAAATTGATTTTGTGAAATTTTTCGATGAAAATGGATTTCGTCGAAGATTTTTGACGGAAAACGAATTCCGTCGAAAACGCATGAATAAAATAAATTGCAAAAGAAATTCATTTTGTGAAGTTTTTCGACGGAAAACGAATTCCGTCGAAAATTGATGAATAAAATAAATGCAAAAGAAATTGATTTTGTGAAGTTTTTCGACGTGAAATGGATTCCGTCGAAGATTTTTTACGGAAAATGAATTTCGTCGAAAATGGATGAATAAAATAAATGCAAAAGAAATGGATTTTGTGAAGGTTTTTGACAGAAAATGGATTCCGTCGAAAATGGATGAATAAAATAAATGCAAAATAAATTGATATAGTGAAGTTTTTTGACGGGAAACGGATTCCGTCGAAAATGGATGAATAAAATAAATGCAAAAGAAATTGATATTGTGAAGTTTTTTGACAGAAAACGGATTCCGTCGAAAATGGATGAATAAAATAAATGCAAAAGAAATTGATTTTATGAAGTTTTTCGACGAAAATGGAATTCGTCGAAGATTTTCGACGGAAAACGAATTCTGTCGAAAACGCATGAATAAAATAAGTTGCAAAAGAAATTCATTTTGTGAAGTTTTTCGAAGGAAAAAGAATTTCGTCGAAAACTGATGAATAAAATAAATGCAAAAGAAATTGATTTTGTAAAGTTTTTTGACGGAAAATGGATTCCGTCGAAAACTGATGAATAAAATAAATGCAAAAGAAATTGATTTTGTGAAGTTTATCGACGGAAAATGGTTTCCGTCGAAGATTTTCGACGGAAAATGGATTCCGTCGAAAATGGATGAATAAAATAAATGCAAAAGAAATTGATTTTGTGAAGTTTTTTGACGGAAAATGGATTCCGTCGAAAATGGGTGAATAAAAAAAATGCAAAAGAAATTGATTTTGTGAAGTTTTTCTATGGAAAATGGTTTCCGTCGAAAATGGATGAATAAAATAAATGCAAAAGAAATTGATTTTGTGAATTTTTTGGACGGAAAACGGATTCCGTCGAAAATGGATGAATAAAATAAATGCAAAAGAAATTGATATTGTGAAGTTTTTTGACAGAAAACGGATTCCGTCGAAAATGGATGAATAAAATAAATGCAAAAGAAATTGATTTTGTGAAGTTTTTCGACGAAAATGGATTTTGTCGAAGATTTTTGACGGAAAACGAATTCCGTCGAAAACGGATGAATAAAATAAGTTGCAAAAGAAATTCATTTTGTGAAGTTTTTCGACGGAAAAAGAATTTCGTCGAAAACTGATGAATACAATAATTGCAAAAGAAATTGATTTTGTGAAGTTTTTAGACGGAAAATGAATTCCGTCGAAAATGGATGAATAAAATAAATGCAAAAGAAATTGATATTGTGAAGTTTTTGGATGGAAAACGGATTCCGTCGAAAATGGATGAATGAAATAAATGCAAATGAGATTTACTTTGTGAAATTTTCGAAGGAAAATGGATTCCGTCAAAAACTGATGAATAAAATAAATGCAAAAGAAATTGATTTTCTGATGTTTTTCGACGGAAAATGGATTCCGTCAAATATTTTTGACGGAAAATGAATTCCGTCGAAAATGGTTGAATAAAATAAATGCAAAAGAAATTGATTTTGTGAAGTTTTTGGACGGAAAACGGATTCCGTCGAAAATGGATGAATAAAATAAATGCAAAAGAAATGGATTTTGTGAAGTTTTTCGACGAAAATGGATTTCGTCGAAGATTTTTGATGGAAAAAGAATTCCGTCGAAAACGGATGAATAAAATAAATTGCAAAAGAAATTCATTTTGTGAAGCTTTTCGACGGAAAAAGAATTTCGTAAACAGATGAATAAAATAAATGCAAAAGAAATTGATTTTGTGAAGTTTTTCGACGGAAAACGGATTCCGTCGAAAACTGATGAATAAAATAAATGCAAAAGAAATTGATTTTGTGAAGTTTTTCGATGAAAATGGATTTCATCGAAGATTTTTGACCGAAAATGAATTCCATCGAATACGGATGAATAAAATAAATTGCAAAATAAATTGCAAAATAAATTCATTTTGTGATGTTTTTCGACGGAAAACGAATTCCGTCGAAAACTGATGAATAAAATAAATGCAAAAGAATTTGATTTTCTAGTGTTTTTCGATGGAAAATGGATTCCGTCGAAAATGGATGAATAAAATAAATGCAAAAGAAATTTCTATTGTGAAGTTTTTTGACGAAAAACGGATTCCGTCGAAAATGGATGAATAAAATAATTGCAAAAGAAATTGATTTTGTGAAATTTTTCGATGAAAATGGATTTCGTCGAAGATTTTTGACGGAAAACGAATTCCGTCGAAAACGCATGAATAAAATAAATTGCAAAAGAAATTCATTTTGTGAAGTTTTTCGACGGAAAACGAATTCCGTCGAAAATTGATGAATAAAATAAATGCAAAAGAAATTGATTTTGTGAAGTTTTTCGACGTGAAATGGATTCCGTCGAAGATTTTTTACGGAAAATGAATTTCGTCGAAAATGGATGAATAAAATAAATGCAAAAGAAATGGATTTTGTGAAGGTTTTTGACAGAAAATGGATTCCGTCGAAAATGGATGAATAAAATAAATGCAAAATAAATTGATATAGTGAAGTTTTTTGACGGGAAACGGATTCCGTCGAAAATGGATGAATAAAATAAATGCAAAAGAAATTGATATTGTGAAGTTTTTTGACAGAAAACGGATTCCGTCGAAAATGGATGAATAAAATAAATGCAAAAGAAATTGATTTTATGAAGTTTTTCGACGAAAATGGAATTCGTCGAAGATTTTCGACGGAAAACGAATTCTGTCGAAAACGCATGAATAAAATAAGTTGCAAAAGAAATTCATTTTGTGAAGTTTTTCGAAGGAAAAAGAATTTCGTCGAAAACTGATGAATAAAATAAATGCAAAAGAAATTGATTTTGTAAAGTTTTTTGACGGAAAATGGATTCCGTCGAAAACTGATGAATAAAATAAATGCAAAAGAAATTGATTTTGTGAAGTTTATCGACGGAAAATGGTTTCCGTCGAAGATTTTCGACGGAAAATGGATTCCGTCGAAAATGGATGAATAAAATAAATGCAAAAGAAATTGATTTTGTGAAGTTTTTTGACGGAAAATGGATTCCGTCGAAAATGGGTGAATAAAATAAATGCAAAAGAAATTGATTTTGTGAAGTTTTTCGATGGAAAATGGATTCCGTCGAAAATGGATGAATAAAATAAATGCAAAAGAAATTGATTTTGTGAATTTTTTGGACGGAAAACGGATTCCGTCGAAAATGGATGAATAAAATAAATGCAAAAGAAATTGATATTGTGAAGTTTTTTGACAGAAAATGGATTCCGTCGAAAATGGATGAATAAAATAAATGCAAAAGAAATTGATTTTGTGAAGTTTTTCGACGAAAATGGATTTTGTCGAAGATTTTTGACGGAAAACGAATTCCGTCGAAAACGGATGAATAAAATAAGTTGCAAAAGAAATTCATCTTGTGAAGTTTTTCGACGGAAAAAGAATTTCGTCGAAAACTGATGAATAAAATAATTGCAAAAGAAATTGATTTTGTGAAGTTTTTAGACAGAAAATGAATTCCATCGAAAATGGATGAATAAAATAAATGCAAAAGAAATTGATATTGTGAAGTTTTTGGACGGAAAACGGATTCCGTCGAAAATGGATGAATGAAATAAATGCAAATGAGATTTACTTTGTGAAATTTTCGAAGGAAAATGGATTCCGTCAAAAACTGATGAATAAAATAAATGCAAAAGAAATTGATTTTCTGATTTTTTCGACGGAAAATGGATTCCGTCAAAGATTTTTGACGGAAAATGAATTCCGTCGAAAATGTTTGAATAAAATAAATGCAAAAGAAATTGATTTTGTGAAGTTTTTGGACGGAAAACGGATTCCGTCGAAAATGGATGAATAAAATAAATGCAAAAGAAATTGATTTTGTGAAGTTTTTCGACGAAAATGGATTTCGTCGAGGATTTTTGAGGGAAAAAGAATTCCGTCGAAAACGGATGAATAAAATAAATTGCAAAAGAAATTCATTTTGTGAAGCTTTTCGACGGAAAAAGAATTTCGTCGAAAACAGATGAATAAAATAAATGCAAAAGAAATTGATTTTGTGAAGTTTTTCGACGGAAAACGGATTCCGTCGAAAACTGATGAATAAAATAAATGCATAAGAAATTGATTTTGTGAAGTTTTTCGACGGAAAATGGATTCCGTCGAAGATTTTTGACGGAAATTGGATTCCTTCGAAAATGGATGAATAAAATAAAAGCAAAAGAAATTGATATTGTGAAGTTTTTTGACGAAAAACGGATTCCGTCGAAAGTGGAGGAATAAAATAAATGCAAAAGAAATTGATTTTGTGAAGTTTTTCGATGGAAAATGGATTCCGTCGAAAACTGATGAATAAAATAAATGCAAAAGAAATTGATTTTGTGAAGTTTTTTGATGGAAAATGGATTCCGTCGAAAATTGATGAATAAAATAAATGCAAAAGAAATTGATTTTGTGAAGTTTTTCGACGGAAAATGGATTCCGTCGAAAATGGATGAATAAAGTAAATGCAAAAGAAATTGATTTTGTGAAGTTTTTTGACGGAAAATGGATTCCGTCGAAAACTGATGAATAAAATAAATGCAAAAGAAATTGATTTTGTGAAATTTTTCAATGGAAAATGGATTTCGTCGAAAACTGATGAATAAAATAAATGCAAAAGAAATTGATTTTGTGAAGTTTTTTGACGGAAAATGGATTCCGTCGAAGATTTTTGACGGAAAGTGATTTGCGTCGAAGATTTTTGACTGAAAATGAATTCCGTCGAAAACGGATGAATAAAATAAATGCAAAAAAAATGATTTTGAAGTTTTTTTTGACAAAAAATGGATTCCGTCGAAGATTTTTAACGGAAAATGAATTCCGTTGAAAACGGATGAATATAATAAATGGAATAGAAATTCATTTTGTGAAGTTTTTTGACGGAAAATGGATTCCATAAAAAACGGATGAATAAAATAAATGCAGAAAAAATTGATTTTGTGTTGTTTTTCGAAGGAAAATGAATTCCGTTGAAAACGGATGAATAAAATAAATGGAATAGAAATTCATTTTGTGAAGTTTTTTGACGGAAAATGGATTCCATAAACAACGGATGAATAAAATAAATGCAGAAAAAATTGATTTTGTGTTGTTTTTCGAAGGAAAATAGATTCCGTTGAAAACGGATGAATAGAATAAATGCAAAAAAAATTGACTTTGTGAAATTTTTCGGCGAAAAAGGAAATTCGTCGAAGATTTTGGACGGAAAATGAATTCCGTCAAAAACGGATGACTAAAATAAAGTGGAAAAGAAATTGACTTTGTAAAGTTTTTCGACGGAAAATGGATTCCGTCGAAAACGGATGAAAAAAATATATGCAAAAGAAATTGATTTTGTGAAGTTTTTCGACGGAAAATGGATTCCGTCAAAGATTTTTGACGGAAAATGTATTCCGACGAAAATGGATGAATAAAATAAATGCAAAAGAAATTGATTTTGTGAAGTTTTTCGACGGAAAATGGATTCCTTCGACGGAAAATGGATTCCGTAAAAAATGGATGAAAAAGATAAATGCAAAAGAAATTGATTTTGTGAAGTTTTTCGACGGAAAATGGATTCTGTCGACGATTTTTGACGGAAAATGTATTCCGTCGAAAATGGAGGAATAAAATAAATGCAAAAGAAATTGATTCTGTGAAGTTTTTTGATGGAAAATGGATTCCGTCGAAAATGGATGAATAAAATAAATGCAAAAGAAATTGATTTTGTGAAGTTTTTCGATGGAAAATAGATTCCGTCGAAAACTAATGAATAAAATAAATGCAAAAGAAATTGATTTTGTTAAGTTTTTCGATGGAAAATGGATTCCGTCGAAGATTTTTGACGGAAAATGAATTACGTCGAAAATGGATGAATAAAATAAATGCAAAAGAAAATGATTTTGAGAAGTTTTTCGACGGAAAACGAATTCTGTCGAAAACTGATGAATAAAATAAATGCAAAAGAAATTGATTTTGTGAAGTTTTTCGACGGAAAATGGATTCCGTAAAAAATGGATGAAAAAGATAAATGCAAAAGAAATTGATTTTGTGAAGTTTTTCGACGGAAAATGGATTCTGTCGAAGATTTTTTACGGACAATGTATTCCGTCGAAAATGAAGGAATAAAATAAATGCAAAAGAAATTGATTCTGTGAAGTGTTTTGACGGAAAATGGATTCCGTAAAAAACGGATGAATAAAATAAATGCAGAAAAAATTGATTTTGTGAAGTTTTTCGATGGAAAATGGATTCCGTCGAAAACTGATGAATAAATTAAATGCAAAAGAAATTGATTTTGTGAAGTTTTTTGATGGAAAATGGATTCCGTCGAAAATTGATGAATAAAATAAATGCAAAAGAAATTGATTTTGTGAAGTTTTTCGACGGAAAATGGATTTCGTCGAAGATTTTTGACGGAAAATGAATTCCGTCAAAAATGGATGAATAAAGTAAATGCAAAAGAAATTGATTTTGTGAAGTTTTTTGACGGAAAATGGATTTCGTCGAAAACTGATGAATAAAATAAATGCAAAAGAAATTGATTTTGTGAAATATTTCAATGGAAAATGGATTTCGTCGAAAGCTGATGAATAAAATAAATGCAAAAGAAATTGATTTTGTGAAGTTTTTTGACGGAAAATGGATTCCGTCGAAGATTTTTGACGGAAAGTGATTTGCGTCGAAGATTTTTGACTGAAAATGAATTCCGTCGAAAACGGATGAATAAAATAAATGCAAAAAAAAATGATTTTGAAATTTTTTTTGACAAAAAATGGATTCCGTCGAAGATTTTTGACGGAAAATGAATTTCGTTGAAAACGGATGAATAAAATAAATGGAATAGAAATTCATTTTGTGAAGTTTTTTGACGGAAAATGGATTCCATAAAAAATGGATGAATAAAATAAATGCAGAAAAATTGATTTTGTGTTGTTTTTCGAAGGAAAATGGATTCCGTTGAAAACAGATGAATAAAATAAATGCTGAAGAAATTGATTTTGTGTTGTTTTTCGAAGGAAAATAGATTCCGTTGAAAACGGATGAATAGAATAAATGCAAAAAAAATTGACTTTGTGAAATTTTTCGACGAAAAAGGAAATCCGTCGAAGATTTTGGACGGAAAATGAATTCCGTCAAAAACGGATGACTAAAATAAAGTGGAAAAGAAATTGATTTTGTAAAGTTTTTCGACGGAAAATGGATTCCGTCGAAAACGGATGAAAAAAATATATGCAAAAAAAATTGATTTTGTGAAGTTTTTCGACGGAAAATGGATTCCGTCAAAGATTTTTGACGGAAAATGTATTCCGACGAAAATGGATGAATAAAATAAATGCAAAAGAAATTGATTTTGTGAAGTTTTTTGACGGAAAAAGAATTTCGTCGAAAACTGATGAATAAAATAAATGCAAAAGAAATTGATATTGTGAAGTTTTTCGTCGAAAATGGATTTCGTCGAAATTGGATGAATAAAATAAATGCAAAAGAAATTGATTTTGTGAAGTTTTTCGATGAAAATGGATTGCGTCGAAGATTTTTGACGGAAAACGAATTCCGTTGAAAATGGATGAATAAAATAAATTGCAAAAGAAATTCATTTTGTGAAGTTTTTCGACGGAAAAAGAATTTCGTCGAAAACCGATGAATAAAATAAATGCAAAAGAAATTGATTTTGTGAAGTGTTTTGACGGAAAATGGATTCCGTCGAAAATGGATGAATAAAATATATGCAAAAAAAATTGATTTTGTGAAGTTTTTCGACGGAAAATGGATTCCGTCAAAGATTTTTGACGGAAAATGTATTCCGACGAAAATGGATGAATAAAATAAATGCAAAAGAAATTGATTTTGTGAAGTTTTTTGACGGAAAAAGAATTTCGTCGAAAACTGATGAATAAAATAAATGCAAAAGAAATTGATATTGTGAAGTTTTTCGTCGAAAATGGATTTCGTCGAAATTGGATGAATAAAATAAATGCAAAAGAAATTGATTTTGTGAAGTTTTTCGATGAAAATGGATTGCGTCGAAGATTTTTGACGGAAAACGAATTCCGTTGAAAATGGATGAATAAAATAAATTGCAAAAGAAATTCATTTTGTGAAGTTTTTCGACGGAAAAAGAATTTCGTCGAAAACCGATGAATAAAATAAATGCAAAAGAAATTGATTTTGTGAAGTTTTTCGATGGAAAATGGATTCCGTCGAAAACTGATGAATAAAATAAATGCAAAAGAAATTGATTTTGTTAAGTTTTTCGATGGAAAATGGATTCCGTCGAAGATTTTTGACGGAAAATGAATTACGTCGAAAATGGATGAATAAAATAAATGCAAAGAAAATGATTTTGAGAAGTTTTTCGACGGAAAACGAATTCTGTCGAAAACTGATGAATAAAATAAATGCAAAAGAAATTGATTTTGTGAAGTTTTTCGACTGAAAATGGATTCCTTCGACGGAAAATGGATTCCGTTAAAAATGGATGAAAAAGATAAATGCAAAAGAAATTGATTTTGTGAAGTTTTTCGACGGAAATGGATTCTGTCGAAGATTTTTGACGGAAAATGTATTCCGTCGAAAATGGAGGAATAAAATAAATGCAAAAGAAATTGATTCTGTGAAGTGTTTTGACGGAAAATGGATTCCGTCGAAAATGGATGAATAAAATAAATGCAAAAGAAATTGATTTTGTGAAGTTTTTCTATGGAAAATGGATTCCGTCGAAAACTGATGAATAAAATAAATGCAAAAGAAATTGATTTTGTGAAGTTTTTTGATGGAAAATGGATTCCGTCGAAAATTGATGAATAAAATAAATGCAAAAGAAATTGATTTTGTGAAGTTTTTCGACGGAAAAAGAATTTCGTCGAAAACTGATGAATAAAATAAATGCAAAAGAAATTGATTTTGTGAAGTTTTTCGACGGAAAATGGATTCCGTCGAAAACTCATGACTAAAATAAATGCAAAAGTAATAGATTTTGTGAAGTTTTTTGATGGAAAATGGATTCCGTCGAAAATTGATGAATAAAATAAATGCAAAAGAAATTGATTTTGTGAAGTTTTTTGACGAAAAACGGATTCCGTCGAAAGTGGAGGAATAAAATAAATGCAAAAGAAATTGATTTTGTGAAGTTTTTCGATGGAAAATGGATTCCGTCGAAAACTGATGAATAAAATAAATGCAAAAGAAATTGATTTTGTGAAGTTTTTCGACGGAAAATGGATTCCGTCGAAAACTCATGACTAAAATAAATGCAAAAGTAATAGATTTTGTGAAGTTTTTCGATGGAAAATGGATTCCGTCGAAAACTCATGACTAAAATAAATGCAAAAGAAATTGATATTGTGAAGTTTTTTGACGAAAAACGGATTCCGTCGAAAGTGGAGGAATAAAATAAATGCAAAAGAAATTGATTTTGTGAAGTTTTTCGATGGAAAATGGATTCCGTCGAAAACTGATGAATAAAATAAATGCAAAAGAAATTGATTTTGTGAAGTTTTTTGATGGAAAATGGATTCCGTCGAAAATTGATGAATAAAATAAATGCAAAAGAAATTGATTTTGTGAAGTTTTTCGACGGAAAAAGAATTTCGTCGAAAACTGATGAATAAAATAAATGCAAAAGAAATTGATTTTGTGAAGTTTTTCGACGGAAAATGGATTCCGTCGAAAACTCATGACTAAAATAAATGCAAAAGTAATAGATTTTGTGAAGTTTTTTGATGGAAAATGGATTCCGTCGAAAATGCAAAAGAAATTGATTTTGTGAAGTTTTTCGACGGAAAAAGAATTTCGTCGAAAACTGATGAATAAAATAAATGCAAAAGAAATTGATTTTGTGAAGTTTTTCGACGGAAAATGGATTCCGTCGAAAACTCATGACTAAAATAAATGCAAAAGTAATAGATTTTGTGAAGTTTTTTGATGGAAAATGGATTCCGTCGAAAATTGATGAATAAAATAAATGCAAAAGAAATTGATTTTGTGAAGTTTTTTGACGAAAAACGGATTCCGTCGAAAGTGGAGGAATAAAATAAATGCAAAAGAAATTGATTTTGTGAAGTTTTTCGATGGAAAATGGATTCCGTCGAAAACTGATGAATAAAATAAATGCAAAAGAAATTGATTTTGTGAAGTTTTTCGACGGAAAATGGATTCCGTCGAAAACTCATGACTAAAATAAATGCAAAAGTAATAGATTTTGTGAAGTTTTTCGATGGAAAATGGATTCCGTCGAAAACTGACTAAAATAAATGCAAAAGAAATTGATATTGTGAAGTTTTTTGACGAAAAACGGATTCCGTCGAAAGTGGAGGAATAAAATAAATGCAAAAGAAATTGATTCTGTGAAGTGTTTTGACGGAAAATGGATTCCGTCGAAAATGGATGAATAAAATAAATGCAAAAGAAATTGATTTTGTGAAGTTTTTCTATGGAAAATGGATTCCGTCGAAAACTGATGAATAAAATAAATGCAAAAGAAATTGATTTTGTGAAGTTTTTTGATGGAAAATGGATTCCGTCGAAAATTGATGAATAAAATAAATGCAAAAGAAATTGATTTTGTGAAGTTTTTCGACGGAAAAAGAATTTCGTCGAAAACTGATGAATAAAATAAATGCAAAAGAAATTGATTTTGTGAAGTTTTTCGACGGAAAATGGATTCCGTCGAAAACTCATGACTAAAATAAATGCAAAAGTAATAGATTTTGTGAAGTTTTTTGATGGAAAATGGATTCCGTCGAAAATTGATGAATAAAATAAATGCAAAAGAAATTGATTTTGTGAAGTTTTTTGACGAAAAACGGATTCCGTCGAAAGTGGAGGAATAAAATAAATGCAAAAGAAATTGATTTTGTGAAGTTTTTCGATGGAAAATGGATTCCGTCGAAAACTGATGAATAAAATAAATGCAAAAGAAATTGATTTTGTGAAGTTTTTCGACGGAAAATGGATTCCGTCGAAAACTCATGACTAAAATAAATGCAAAAGTAATAGATTTTGTGAAGTTTTTCGATGGAAAATGGATTCCGTCGAAAACTCATGACTAAAATAAATGCAAAAGAAATTGATATTGTGAAGTTTTTTGACGAAAAACGGATTCCGTCGAAAGTGGAGGAATAAAATAAATGCAAAAGAAATTGATTTTGTGAAGTTTTTCGATGGAAAATGGATTCCGTCGAAAACTGATGAATAAAATAAATGCAAAAGAAATTGATTTTGTGAAGTTTTTTGATGGAAAATGGATTCCGTCGAAAATTGATGAATAAAATAAATGCAAAAGAAATTGATTTTGTGAAGTTTTTCGACGGAAAAAGAATTTCGTCGAAAACTGATGAATAAAATAAATGCAAAAGAAATTGATTTTGTGAAGTTTTTCGACGGAAAATGGATTCCGTCGAAAACTCATGACTAAAATAAATGCAAAAGTAATAGATTTTGTGAAGTTTTTTGATGGAAAATGGATTCCGTCGAAAATTGATGAATAAAATAAATGCAAAAGAAATTGATTTTGTGAAGTTTTTTGACGAAAAACGGATTCCGTCGAAAGTGGAGGAATAAAATAAATGCAAAAGAAATTGATTTTGTGAAGTTTTTCGATGGAAAATGGATTCCGTCGAAAACTGATGAATAAAATAAATGCAAAAGAAATTGATTTTGTGAAGTTTTTCGACGGAAAATGGATTCCGTCGAAAACTCATGACTAAAATAAATGCAAAAGTAATAGATTTTGTGAAGTTTTTTTATGGAAAATGGATTCCGTCGAAAATTGATGAATAAAATAAATGCAAAAGAAATTGATTTTGTGAAGTTTTTTGACGAAAAACGGATTCCGTCGAAAGTGGAGGAATAAAATAAATGCAAAAGAAATTGATTTTGTGAAGTTTTTCGATGGAAAATGGATTCCGTCGAAAACTGATGAATAAAATAAATGCAAAAGAAATTGATTTTGTGAAGTTTTTCGACGGAAATGGATTCTGTCGAAGATTTTTGACGGAAAATGTATTCCGTCGAAAATGGAGGAATAAAATAAATGCAAAAGAAATTGATTCTGTGAAGTGTTTTGACGGAAAATGGATTCCGTCGAAAATGGATGAATAAAATAAATGCAAAAGAAATTGATTTTGTGAAGTTTTTCTATGGAAAATGGATTCCGTCGAAAACTGATGAATAAAATAAATGCAAAAGAAATTGATTTTGTGAAGTTTTTTGATGGAAAATGGATTCCGTCGAAAATTGATGAATAAAATAAATGCAAAAGAAATTGATTTTGTGAAGTTTTTCGACGGAAAAAGAATTTCGTCGAAAACTGATGAATAAAATAAATGCAAAAGAAATTGATTTTGTGAAGTTTTTCGACGGAAAATGGATTCCGTCGAAAACTCATGACTAAAATAAATGCAAAAGTAATAGATTTTGTGAAGTTTTTTGATGGAAAATGGATTCCGTCGAAAATTGATGAATAAAATAAATGCAAAAGAAATTGATTTTGTGAAGTTTTTTGACGAAAAACGGATTCCGTCGAAAGTGGAGGAATAAAATAAATGCAAAAGAAATTGATTTTGTGAAGTTTTTCGATGGAAAATGGATTCCGTCGAAAACTGATGAATAAAATAAATGCAAAAGAAATTGATTTTGTGAAGTTTTTCGACGGAAAATGGATTCCGTCGAAAACTCATGACTAAAATAAATGCAAAAGTAATAGATTTTGTGAAGTTTTTCGATGGAAAATGGATTCCGTCGAAAACTCATGACTAAAATAAATGCAAAAGAAATTGATATTGTGAAGTTTTTTGACGCAAAACGGATTCCGTCGAAAGTGGAGGAATAAAATAAATGCAAAAGAAATTGATTTTGTGAAGTTTTTCGATGGAAAATGGATTCCGTCGAAAACTGATGAATAAAATAAATGCAAAAGAAATTGATTTTGTGAAGTTTTTTGATGGAAAATGGATTCCGTCGAAAATTGATGAATAAAATAAATGCAAAAGAAATTGATTTTGTGAAGTTTTTCGACGGAAAAAGAATTTCGTCGAAAACTGATGAATAAAATAAATGCAAAAGAAATTGATTTTATTAAGTTTTTTGATGGAAAATGGATTCCGTCGAAAATTGATGAATAAAATAAATGCAAAAGAAATTGATTTTGTGAAGTTTTTCGACGGAAAATGGATTCCGTCGAAGATTTTTGACGGAAAATGAATTCCGTCGAAAATGGATGAATAAAGTAAATGCAAAAGAAATTGATTTTGTGAAGTTTTTTTGACGGAAAATGGATTCCGTCGAAAACTGATGAATAAAATAAATGCAAAAGAAATTGATTTTGTGAAATTTTTCAATGGAAAATGGATTTCGTCGAAAACTGATGAATAAAATAAATGCAAAAGAAATTGATTTTGTGAAGTGTTTTGACGGAAAATGGATTCCATCGAAAATGGATGAATAAAATAAATGCAAAAGAAATTGATTTTGTGTAGTTTTTCGATGGAAAATGGATTCCGTCGTAAACTGATGAATATAATAAATGCAAAAGAAATTGATTTTGTGAAGTTTTTTGATGGAAAATGGATTCCGTCGAAAATTGATGAATAAAATAAATGCAAAAGAAATTGATTTTGTGAAGTTTTTCGACGGAAAATGGATTCCGTCGAAGATTTTTGACGGAAAATGAATTCCGTCCAAAATGGATGAATAAAGTAAATGCAAAAGAAATTGATTTTGTGAAGTTTTTTGACGGAAAATGGATTCCGTCGAAAACTGATGAATAAAATAAATGCAAAAGAAATTGATTTTGTGAAATATTTCAATGGAAAATGGATTTCGTCGAAAACTGATGAATAAAATAAATGCAAAAGAAATTGATTTTGTGAAGTTTTTTGACGGAAAATGGATTCCGTCGAAGATTTTTGACGGAAAGTGATTTGCGTCGAAGATTTTTGACTGAAAATGAATTCCGTCGAAAACGGATGAATAAAATAAATGCAAAAAAAAAATGATTTTGAAATTTTTTTTGACAAAAAATGGATTCCGTCGATGATTTTTGACGAAAAATGAATTCCGTTGAAAACGGATGAATAAAATAATTGGAATAGAAATTCATTTTGTGAAGTTTTTTGACGGAAAATGGATTCCATAAAAAATGGATGAATAAAATAAATGCAGAAAAAAATGATTTTGTGTTGTTTTTCGAAGGAAAATGGATTCCGTTGAAAACAGATGAATAAAATAAATGCTGAAGAAATTGATTTTGTGTTGTTTTTCGAAGGAAAATAGATTCTGTTGAAAACGGATGAATAGAATAAAAGCAAAAAAAATTGACTTTGTGAAATTTTTCGACGAAAAAGGAAATCCGTCGAAGATTTTGGACGGAAAATGAATTCCGTCAAAAACGGATGACTAAAATAAAGTGGAAAAGAAATTGATTTTGTAAAGTTTTTCGACGGAAAATGTATTCCGTCGAAAACGGATGAAAAAAATATATGCAAAAGAAATTGATTTTGTGAAGTTTTTCGACGGAAAATGGATTCCGTCAAAGATTTTTGACGGAAAATGTATTCCGACGAAAATGGATGAATAAAATAAATGCAAAAGAAATTGATTTTGTGAAGTTTTTTGACGGAAAAAGAATTTCGTCGAAAACTGATGAATAAAATAAATGCAAAAGAAATTGATATTGTGAAGTTTTTCGTCGAAAATGGATTTCGTCGAAATTGGATGAATAAAATAAATGCAAAAGAAATTGATTTTGTGAAGTTTTTCGACGAAAATGGATTGCGTCGAAGATTTTTGACGGAAAACGAATTCCGTTGAAAATGGATGAATAAAATAAATTGCAAAAGAAATTCATTTTGTGAAGTTTTTCGACGGAAAAAGAATTTCGTCGAAAACCGATGAATAAAATAAATGCAAAAGAAATTGATTTTGTGAAGTTTTTCGATGGAAAATGGATTCCGTCGAAAACTGATGAATAAAATAAATGCAAAAGAAATTGATTTTGTTAAGTTTTTCGATGGAAAATGGATTCCGTCGAAGATTTTTGACGGAAAATGAATTACGTCGAAAATGGATGAAAAAAATAAATGCAAAAGAAAATGATTTTGAGAAGTTTTTCGACGGAAAACGAATTCCGTCGAAAACTGATGAATAAAATAAATGCAAAAGAAATTGATTTTGTGAAGTTTTTCGACTGAAAATGGATTCCTTCGACGGAAAATGGATTCCGTAAAAAATGGATGAAAAAGATAAATGCAAAAGAAATTGATTTTGTGAAGTTTTTCGACGGAAATGGATTCTGTCGAAGATTTTTGACGGAAAATGTATTCCGTCGAAAATGGAGGAATAAAATAAATGCAAAAGAAATTGATTCTGTGAAGTGTTTTGACGGAAAATGGATTCCGTCGAAAATGGATGAATAAAATAAATGCAAAAGAAATTGATTTTGTGAAGTTTTTCTATGGAAAATGGATTCCGTCGAAAACTGATGAATAAAATAAATGCAAAAGAAATTGATTTTGTGAAGTTTTTTGATGGAAAATGGATTCCGTCGAAAATTGATGAATAAAATAAATGCAAAAGAAATTGATTTTGTGAAGTTTTTCGACGGAAAAAGAATTTCGTCGAAAACTGATGAATAAAATAAATGCAAAAGAAATTGATTTTGTGAAGTTTTTCGACGGAAAATGGATTCCGTCGAAAACTCATGACTAAAATAAATGCAAAAGTAATAGATTTTGTGAAGTTTTTTGATGGAAAATGGATTCCGTCGAAAATTGATGAATAAAATAAATGCAAAAGAAATTGATTTTGTGAAGTTTTTTGACGAAAAACGGATTCCGTCGAAAGTGGAGGAATAAAATAAATGCAAAAGAAATTGATTTTGTGAAGTTTTTCGATGGAAAATGGATTCCGTCGAAAACTGATGAATAAAATAAATGCAAAAGAAATTGATTTTGTGAAGTTTTTCGACGGAAAATGGATTCCGTCGAAAACTCATGACTAAAATAAATGCAAAAGTAATAGATTTTGTGAAGTTTTTCGATGGAAAATGGATTCCGTCGAAAACTCATGACTAAAATAAATGCAAAAGAAATTGATATTGTGAAGTTTTTTGACGAAAAACGGATTCCGTCGAAAGTGGAGGAATAAAATAAATGCAAAAGAAATTGATTTTGTGAAGTTTTTCGATGGAAAATGGATTCCGTCGAAAACTGATGAATAAAATAAATGCAAAAGAAATTGATTTTGTGAAGTTTTTTGATGGAAAATGGATTCCGTCGAAAATTGATGAATAAAATAAATGCAAAAGAAATTGATTTTGTGAAGTTTTTCGACGGAAAAAGAATTTCGTCGAAAACTGATGAATTAAATAAATGCAAAAGAAATTGATTTTATTAAGTTTTTTGATGGAAAATGGATTCCGTCGAAAATTGATGAATAAAATAAATGCAAAAGAAATTGATTTTGTGAAGTTTTTCGACGGAAAATGGATTCCGTCGAAGATTTTTGACGGAAAATGAATTCCGTCGAAAATGGATGAATAAAGTAAATGCAAAAGAAATTGATTTTGCGAAGTTTTTTTGACGGAAAATGGATTCCGTCGAAAACTGATGAATAAAATAAATGCAAAAGAAATTGATTTTGTGAAATTTTTCAATGGAAAATGGATTTCGTCGAAAACTGATGAATAAAATAAATGCAAAAGAAATTGATTTTGTGAAGTGTTTTGACGGAAAATGGATTCCGTCGAAAATGGATGAATAAAATAAATGCAAAAGAAATTGATTTTGTGAAGTTTTTCGATGGAAAATGGATTTCGTTGAAAACTGATGAATATAATAAATGCAAAAGAAATTGATTTTGTGAAGTTTTTTGATGGAAAATGGATTCCGTCGAAAATTGATGAATAAAATAAATGCAAAAGAAATTGATTTTGTGAAGTTTTTCGACGGAAAATGGATTCCGTCGAAGATTTTTGACGGAAAATGAATTCCGTCAAAAATGGATGAATAAAGTAAATGCAAAAGAAATTGATTTTGTGAAGTTTTTTGACGGAAAATGGATTCCGCCGAAAACTGATGAATAAAATAAATGCAAAAGAAATTGATTTTGTGAAATATTTCAATGGAAAATGGATTTCGTCGAAAACTGATGAATAAAATAAATGCAAAAGAAATTGATTTTGTGAAGTTTTTTGACGGAAAATGGATTCCGTCGAAGATTTTTGACGGAAAGTGATTTGCGTCGAAGATTTTTGACTGAAAATGAATTCCGTCGAAAACGGATGAATAAAATAAATGCAAAAAAAATGATTTTGAAATTTTTTTTGACAAAAAATGGATTCCGTCGAAGATTTTTGACGAAAAATGAAATCCGTTGAAAACGGATGAATAAAATAATTGGAATAGAAATTCATTTTGTAAAGTTTTTTGACGGAAAATGGATTCCATAAAAAATGGATGAATAAAATAAATGCAGAAAAAAATGATTTTGTGTTGTTTTTCGAAGGAAAATGGATTCCGTTGAAAACAGATGAATAAAATAAATGCTGAAGAAATTGATTTTGTGTTGTTTTTCGAAGGAAAATAGATTCCGTTGAAAACGGATGAATAGAATAAAAGCAAAAAAAATTGACTTTGTGAAATTTTTCGACGAAAAAGGAAATCCGTCGAAGATTTTGGACGGAAAATGAATTTCGTCAAAAACGGATGACTAAAATAAAGTGGAAAAGAAATTGATTTTGTAAAGTTTTTCGACGGAAAATGGATTCCGTCGAAAATGGATGAAAAAAATATATGCAAAAGAAATTGATTTTGTGAAGTTTTTCGACGGAAAATGGATTCCGTCAAAGATTTTTGACGGAAAATGTATTCCGACGAAAATGGATGAATAAAATAAATGCAAAAGAAATTGATTTTGTGAAGTTTTTTGACGGAAAAAGAATTTCGTCGAAAACTGATGAATAAAATAAATGCAAAAGAAATTGATATTGTGAAGTTTTTCGTCGAAAATGGATTTCGTCGAAATTGGATGAATAAAATAAATGCAAAAGAAATTGATTTTGTGAAGTTTTTCGACGAAAATGGATTGCGTCGAAGATTTTTGACGGAAAACGAATTCCGTTGAAAATGGATGAATAAAATAAATTGCAAAAGAAATTCATTTTGTGAAGTTTTTCGACGGAAAAAGAATTTCGTCGAAAACCGATGAATAAAATAAATGCAAAAGAAATTGATTTTGTGAAGTTTTTCGATGGAAAATGGATTCCGTCGAAAACTGATGAATAAAATAAATGCAAAAGAAATTGATTTTGTGAAGTTTTTTGATGGAAAATGGATTCCGTCGAAAATTGATGAATAAAATAAATGCAAAAGAAATTGATTTTGTGAAGTTTTTCGATGGAAAAAGAATTTCGTCGAAAACTGATGAATAAAATAAATGCAAAAGAAATTGATTTTATTAAGTTTTTTGATGGAAAATGGATTCCGTCGAAAATTGATGAATAAAATAAATGCAAAAGAAATTGATTTTGTGAAGTTTTTCGACGGAAAATGGATTCCGTCGAAGATTTTTGACGGAAAATGAATTCCGTCGAAAATGGATGAATAAAGTAAATGCAAAAGAAATTGATTTTGTGATGTTTTTTGACGGAAAATGGATTCCGTCGAAAACTGATGAATAAAATAAATGCAAAAGAAATTGATTTTGTGAAATTTTTCAATGGAAAATGGATTTCGTTGAAAACTGATGAATAAAATAAATGCAAAAGAAATTGATTTTGTGAAGTGTTTTGACGGAAAATGGATTCCGTCGAAAATGGATGAATAAAATAAATGCAAAAGAAATTGATTTTGAGAAGTTTTTCGATGGAAAATGGATTCCGTCGAAAACTGATGAATATAATAAATGCAAAAGAAATTGATTTTGTGAAGTTTTTTGATGGAAAATGGATTCCGTCGAAAATTGATGAATAAAATAAATGCAAAAGAAATTGATTTTGTGAAGTTTTTCGACGGAAAATGAATTCCGTCGAAGATTTTTGACGGAAAATGAATTCCGTCAAAAATGGATGAATAAAGTAAATGCAAAAGAAATTGATTTTGTGAAGTTTTTTGACGGAAAATGGATTCCGTCGAAAACTGATGAATAAAATAAATGCAAAAGAAATTGATTTTGTGAAATATTTCAATGGAAAATGGATTTCGTCGAAAACTGATGAATAAAATAAATGCAGAAGAAATTGATTTTGTGAAGTTTTTTGTCGGAAAATGGATTCCGTCGAAGATTTTTGACGGAAAGTGATTTGCGTCGAAGATTTTTGACTGAAAATGAATTCCGTCGAAAACGGATGAATAAAATAAATGCAAAAAAAAATGATTTTGAAATTTTTTTTGACAAAAAATGGATTCCGTCGAAGATTTTTGACGAAAAATGAATTCCTTTGAAAACGGATGAATAAAATAATTGGAAAAGAAATTCATTTTGTGAAGTTTTTTGACGGAAAATGGATTCCATAAAAAATGGATGAATAAAATAAATGCAGAAAAAAATGATTTTGTGTTGTTTTTCGAAGGAAAATGGATTCCGTTGAAAACAGATGAATAAAATAAATGCTGAAGAAATTGATTTTGTGTTGTTTTTCGAAGGAAAATAGATTCCGTTGAAAACGGATGAATAGAATAAAAGCAAAAAAAATTGACTTTGTGAAATTTTTCGACGAAAAAGGAAATCCGTCGAAGATTTTGGACGGAAAATGAATTCCGTCAAAAACGGATGACTAAAATAAAGTGGAAAAGAAATTGATTTTGTAAAGTTTTTCGACGGAAAATGGATTCCGTCGAAAACGGATGAAAAAAATATATGCAAAAGAAATTGATTTTGTGAAGTTTTTCGACGGAAAATGGATTCCGTCAAAGATTTTTGACGGAAAATGTATTCCGACGAAAATGGATGAATAAAATAAATGCAAAAGAAATTGATTTTGTGAAGTTTTTTGACGGAAAAAGAATTTCGTCGAAAACTGATGAATAAAATAAATGCAAAAGAAATTGATATTGTGAAGTTTTTCGTCGAAAATGGATTTCGTCGAAATTGGATGAATAAAATAAATGCAAAAGAAATTGATTTTGTGAAGTTTTTCGACGAAAATGGATTGCGTCGAAGATTTTTGACGGAAAACGAATTCCGTTGAAAATGGATGAATAAAATAAATTGCAAAAGAAATTCATTTTGTGAAGTTTTTCGACGGAAAAAGAATTTCGTCGAAAACCGATGAATAAAATAAATGCAAAAGAAATTGATTTTGTGAAGTTTTTCGATGGAAAATGGATTCCGTCGAAAACTGATGAATAAAATAAATGCAAAAGAAATTGATTTTGTGAAGTTTTTTTATGGAAAATGGATTCCGTCGAAAATTGATGAATAAAATAAATGCAAAAGAAATTGATTTTGTGAAGTTTTTCGACGGAAAAAGAATTTCGTCGAAAACTGATGAATAAGATAAATGCAAAAGAAATTGATTTTATTAAGTTTTTTGATGGAAAATGGATTCCGTCGAAAATTGATGAATAAAATAAATGTAAAAGAAATTGATTTTGTGAAGATTTTTGACGGAAAATGAATTCCGGATGAATAAAGTAAATGCAAAAGAAATTGATTTTGTGATGTTTTTTGACGGAAAATGGATTCCGTCGAAAACTGATGAATAAAATAAATGCAAAAGAAATTGATTTTGTGAAATTTTACAATGGAAAATGGATTTCGTCGAAAACTGATGAATAAAATAAATGCAAAAGAAATTGATTTTGTGAAGTGTTTTGACGGAAAATGGATTCCGTCGAAAATGGATGAATAAAATAAATGCAAAAGAAATTGATTTTGTGAAGTTTTTCGATGGAAAATGGATTCCGTCGAAAACTGATGAATATAATAAATGCAAAAGAAATTGATTTTGTGAAGTTTTTTGATGGAAAATGGATTCCGTCGAAAATTGATGAATAAAATATATGCAAAAGAAATTGATTTTGTGAAGTTTTTCGACGGAAAATGGATTCCGTCGAAGATTTTTGACGGAAAATGAATTCCGTCAAAAATGGATGAATAAAGTAAATGCAAAAGAAATTGATTTTGTGAAGTTTTTTGACGGAAAATGGATTCCGTCGAAAACTGATGAATAAAATAAATGCAAAAGAAATTGATTTTGTGAAATATTTCAATGGAAAATGGATTTCGTCGAAAACTGATGAATAAAATAAATGCAGAAGAAATTGATTTTGTGAATTTTTTCGACGGAAAATGGATTCCGTCGAAGATTTTTGACGAAAAGTGATTTGCGTCGAAGATTTTTGACTGAAAATGAATTCCGTCGAAAACGGATGAATAAAATAAATGCAAAAAAAAAATGATTTTGAAATTTTTTTTGACAAAAAATGGATTCCGTCGAAGATTTTTGACGAAAAATGAATTCCGTTGAAAACGGATGAATAAAATAATTGGAATAGAAATTCATTTTGTGAAGTTTTTTGACGGAAAATGGATTCCATAAAAAATGGATGAATAAAATAAATGCAGAAAAAATTGATTTTGTGTTGTTTTTCGAAGGAAAATGGATTCCGTTGAAAACAGATGAATAAAATAAATGCTGAAGAAATTGATTTTGTGTTGTTTTTCGAAGGAAAATAGATTCCGTTGAAAACGGATGAATAGAATAAAAGCAAAAAAAATTGACTTTGTGAAATTTTTCGACGAAAAAGGAAATCCATCGAAGATTTTGGACGGAAAATGAATTCCGTCAAAAACGGATGACTAAAATAAAGTGGAAAAGAAATTGATTTTGTAAAGTTTTTCGACGGAAAATGGATTCCGTCGAAAACGGATGAAAAAAATATATGCAAAAGAAATTGATTTTGTGAAGTTTTTCGACGGAAAATGGATTCCGTCAAAGATTTTTGACGGAAAATGTATTCCGACGAAAATGGATGAATAAAATAAATGCAAAAGAAATTGATTTTGTGAAGTTTTTTGACGGAAAAAGAATTTCGTCGAAAACTGATGAATAAAATAAATGCAAAAGAAATTGATATTGTGAAGTTTTTCGTCGAAAATGGATTTCGTCGAAATTGGATGAATAAAATAAATGCAAAAGAAATTGATTTTGTGAAGTTTTTCGACGAAAATGGATTGCGTCGAAGATTTTTGACGGAAAACGAATTCCGTTGAAAATGGATGAATAAAATAAATTGCAAAAGAAATTCATTTTGTGAAGTTTTTCGACGGAAAAAGAATTTCGTCGAAAACCGATGAATAAAATAAATGCAAAAGAAATTGATTTTGTGAAGTTTTTGGATGGAAAATGGATTCCGTCGAAAACTGATGAATAAAATAAATGCAAAAGAAATTGATTTTGTGAAGTTTTTTGATGGAAAATGGATTCCGTCGAAAATTGATGAATAAAATAAATGCAAAAGAAATTGATTTTGTGAAGTTTTTCGACGGAAAAAGAATTTCGTCGAAAACTGATGAATAAAATAAATGCAAAAGAAATTGATTTTATTAAGTTTTTTGATGGAAAATGGATTCCGTCGAAAATTGATGAATAAAATAAATGCAAAAGAAATTGATTTTGTGAAGTTTTTCGACGGAAAATGGATTCCGTCGAAGATTTTTGACGGAAAATGAATTCCGTCGAAAATGGATGAATAAAGTAAATGCAAAAGAAATTGATTTTGTGATGTTTTTTGACGGAAAATGGATTCCGTCGAAAACTGATGAATAAAATAAATGCAAAAGAAATTGATTTTGTGAAATTTTTCAATGGAAAATGGATTTCGTCGAAAACTGATGAATAAAATAAATGCAAAAGAAATTGATTTTGTGAAGTGTTTTGACGGAAAATGGATTCCGTCGAAAATGGATGAATAAAATAAATGCAAAAGAAATTGATTTTGTGAAGTTTTTCGATGGAAAATGGATTCCGTCGAAAACTGATGAATATAATAAATGCAAAAGAAATTGATTTTGTGAAGTTTTTTGATGGAAAATGGATTCCGTCGAAAATTGATGAATAAAATAAATGCAAAAGAAATTGATTTTGTGAAGTTTTTCGACGGAAAATGAATTCCGTCGAAGATTTTTGACGGAAAATGAATTCCGTCAAAAATGGATGAATAAAGTAAATGCAAAAGAAATTGATTTTGTGAAGTTTTTTGACGGAAAATGGATTCCGTCGAAAACTGATGAATAAAATAAATGCAAAAGAAATTGATTTTGTGAAATATTTCAATGGAAAATGGATTTCGTCGAAAACTGATGAATAAAATAAATGCAGAAGAAATTGATTTTGTGAAGTTTTTTGACGGAAAATGGATTCCGTCGAAGATTTTTGACGGAAAGTGATTTGCGTCGAAGATTTTTGACTGAAAATGAATTCCGTCGAAAACGGATGAATAAAATAAATGCAAAAAAAAATGATTTTGAAATTTTTTTTGACAAAAAATGGATTCCGTCGAAGATTTTTGACGAAAAATGAATTCCGTTGAAAACGGATGAATAAAATAATTGGAATAGAAATTCATTTTGTGAAGTTTTTTGACGGAAAATGGATTCCATAAAAAATGGATGAATAAAATAAATGCAGAAAAAAATGATTTTGTGTTGTTTTTCGAAGGAAAATGGATTCCGTTGAAAACAGATGAATAAAATAAATGCTGAAGAAATTGATTTTGTGTTGTTTTTCGAAGGAAAATAGATTCCGTTGAAAACGGATGAATAGAATAAAAGCAAAAAAAATTGACTTTGTGAAATTTTTCGACGAAAAAGGAAATCCGTCGAAGATTTTGGACGGAAAATGAATTCCGTCAAAAACGGATGACTAAAATAAAGTGGAAAAGAAATTGATTTTGTAAAGTTTTTCGACGGAAAATGGATTCCGTCGAAAACGGATGAAAAAAATATATGCAAAAGAAATTGATTTTGTGAAGTTTTTCGACGGAAAATGGATTCCGTCAAAGATTTTTGACGGAAAATGTATTCCGACGAAAATGGATGAATAAAATAAATGCAAAAGAAATTGATTTTGTGAAGTTTTTTGACGGAAAAAGAATTTCGTCGAAAACTGATGAATAAAATAAATGCAAAAGAAATTGATATTGTGAAGTTTTTCGTCGAAAATGGATTTCGTCGAAATTGGATGAATAAAATAAATGCAAAAGAAATTGATTTTGTGAAGTTTTTCGACGAAAATGGATTGCGTCGAAGATTTTTGACGGAAAACGAATTCCGTTGAAAATGGATGAATAAAATAAATTGCAAAAGAAATTCATTTTGTGAAGTTTTTCGACGGAAAAAGAATTTCGTCGAAAACCGATGAATAAAATAAATGCAAAAGAAATTGATTTTGTGAAGTTTTTCGATGGAAAATGGATTCCGTCGAAAACTGATGAATAAAATAAATGCAAAAGAAATTGATTTTGTGAAGTTTTTTGATGGAAAATGGATTCCGTCGAAAATTGATGAATAAAATAAATGCAAAAGAAATTGATTTTGTGAAGTTTTTCGACGGAAAAAGAATTTCGTCGAAAACTGATGAATAAAATAAATGCAAAAGAAATTGATTTTATTAAGTTTTTTGATGGAAAATGGATTCCGTCGAAAATTGATGAATAAAATAAATGCAAAAGAAATTGATTTTGTGAAGTTTTTCGACGGAAAATGGATTCCGTCGAAGATTTTTGACGGAAAATGAATTCCGTCGAAAATGGATGAATAAAGTAAATGCAAAAGAAATTGATTTTGTGATGTTTTTTGACGGAAAATGGATTCCGTCGAAAACTGATGAATAAAATAAATGCAAAAGAAATTGATTTTGTGAAATTTTTCAATGGAAAATGGATTTCGTCGAAAACTGATGAATAAAATAAATGCAAAAGAAATTGATTTTGTGAAGTGTTTTGACGGAAAATGGATTCCGTCGAAAATGGATGAATAAAATAAATGCAAAAGAAATTGATTTTGTGAAGTTTTTCGATGGAAAATGGATTCCGTCGAAAACTGATGAATATAATAAATGCAAAAGAAATTGATTTTGTGAAGTTTTTTGATGGAAAATGGATTCCGTCGAAAATTGATGAATAAAATAAATGCAAAAGAAATTGATTTTGTGAAGTTTTTCGACGGAAAATGAATTCCGTCGAAGATTTTTGACGGAAAATGAATTCCGTCAAAAATGGATGAATAAAGTAAATGCAAAAGAAATTGATTTTGTGAAGTTTTTTGACGGAAAATGGATTCCGTCGAAAACTGATGAATAAAATAAATGCAAAAGAAATTGATTTTGTGAAATATTTCAATGGAAAATGGATTTCGTCGAAAACTGATGAATAAAATAAATGCAGAAGAAATTGATTTTGTGAAGTTTTTTGACGGAAAATGGATTCCGTCGAAGATTTTTGACGGAAAGTGATTTGCGTCGAAGATTTTTGACTGAAAATGAATTCCGTCGAAAACGGATGAATAAAATAAATGCAAAAAAAAATGATTTTGAAATTTTTTTTGACAAAAAATGGATTCCGTCGAAGATTTTTGACGAAAAATGAATTCCTTTGAAAACGGATGAATAAAATAATTGGAATAGAAATTCATTTTGTGAAGTTTTTTGACGGAAAATGGATTCCATAAAAAATGGATGAATAAAATAAATGCAGAAAAAAATGATTTTGTGTTGTTTTTCGAAGGAAAATGGATTCCGTTGAAAACAGATGAATAAAATAAATGCTGAAGAAATTGATTTTGTGTTGTTTTTCGAAGGAAAATAGATTCCGTTGAAAACGGATGAATAGAATAAAAGCAAAAAAAATTGACTTTGTGAAATTTTTCGACGAAAAAGGAAATCCGTCGAAGATTTTGGACGGAAAATGAATTCCGTCAAAAACGGATGACTAAAATAAAGTGGAAAAGAAATTGATTTTGTAAAGTTTTTCGACGGAAAATGGATTCCGTCGAAAACGGATGAAAAAAATATATGCAAAAGAAATTGATTTTGTGAAGTTTTTCGACGGAAAATGGATTCCGTCAAAGATTTTTGACGGAAAATGTATTCCGACGAAAATGGATGAATAAAATAAATGCAAAAGAAATTGATTTTGTGAAGTTTTTTGACGGAAAAAGAATTTCGTCGAAAACTGATGAATAAAATAAATGCAAAAGAAATTGATATTGTGAAGTTTTTCGTCGAAAATGGATTTCGTCGAAATTGGATGAATAAAATAAATGCAAAAGAAATTGATTTTGTGAAGTTTTTCGACGAAAATGGATTGCGTCGAAGATTTTTGACGGAAAACGAATTCCGTTGAAAATGGATGAATAAAATAAATTGCAAAAGAAATTCATTTTGTGAAGTTTTTCGACGGAAAAAGAATTTCGTCGAAAACCGATGAATAAAATAAATGCAAAAGAAATTGATTTTGTGAAGTTTTTCGATGGAAAATGGATTCCGTCGAAAACTGATGAATAAAATAAATGCAAAAGAAATTGATTTTGTGAAGTTTTTTTATGGAAAATGGATTCCGTCGAAAATTGATGAATAAAATAAATGCAAAAGAAATTGATTTTGTGAAGTTTTTCGACGGAAAAAGAATTTCGTCGAAAACTGATGAATAAGATAAATGCAAAAGAAATTGATTTTATTAAGTTTTTTGATGGAAAATGGATTCCGTCGAAAATTGATGAATAAAATAAATGTAAAAGAAATTGATTTTGTGAAGTTTTTCGACGGAAAATGGATTCCGTCGAAGATTTTTGACGGAAAATGAATTCCGTCGAAAATGGATGAATAAAGTAAATGCAAAAGAAATTGATTTTGTGATGTTTTTTGACGGAAAATGGATTCCGTCGAAAACTGATGAATAAAATAAATGCAAAAGAAATTGATTTTGTGAAATTTTACAATGGAAAATGGATTTCGTCGAAAACTGATGAATAAAATAAATGCAAAAGAAATTGATTTTGTGAAGTGTTTTGACGGAAAATGGATTCCGTCGAAAATGGATGAATAAAATAAATGCAAAAGAAATTGATTTTGTGAAGTTTTTCGATGGAAAATGGATTCCGTCGAAAACTGATGAATATAATAAATGCAAAAGAAATTGATTTTGTGAAGTTTTTTGATGGAAAATGGATTCCGTCGAAAATTGATGAATAAAATATATGCAAAAGAAATTGATTTTGTGAAGTTTTTCGACGGAAAATGGATTCCGTCGAAGATTTTTGACGGAAAATGAATTCCGTCAAAAATGGATGAATAAAGTAAATGCAAAAGAAATTGATTTTGTGAAGTTTTTTGACGGAAAATGGATTCCGTCGAAAACTGATGAATAAAATAAATGCAAAAGAAATTGATTTTGTGAAATATTTCAATGGAAAATGGATTTCGTCGAAAACTGATGAATAAAATAAATGCAGAAGAAATTGATTTTGTGAAGTTTTTTGACGGAAAATGGATTCCGTCGAAGATTTTTGACGGAAAGTGATTTGCGTCGAAGATTTTTGACTGAAAATGAATTCCGTCGAAAACGGATGAATAAAATAAATGCAAAAAAAAAATGATTTTGAAATTTTTTTTGACAAAAAATGGATTCCGTCGAAGATTTTTGACGAAAAATGAATTCCGTTGAAAACGGATGAATAAAATAATTGGAATAGAAATTCATTTTGTGAAGTTTTTTGACGGAAAATGGATTCCATAAAAAATGGATGAATAAAATAAATGCAGAAAAAATTGATTTTGTGTTGTTTTTCGAAGGAAAATGGATTCCGTTGAAAACAGATGAATAAAATAAATGCTGAAGAAATTGATTTTGTGTTGTTTTTCGAAGGAAAATAGATTCCGTTGAAAACGGATGAATAGAATAAAAGCAAAAAAAATTGACTTTGTGAAATTTTTCGACGAAAAAGGAAATCCATCGAAGATTTTGGACGGAAAATGAATTCCGTCAAAAACGGATGACTAAAATAAAGTGGAAAAGAAATTGATTTTGTAAAGTTTTTCGACGGAAAATGGATTCCGTCGAAAACGGATGAAAAAAATATATGCAAAAGAAATTGATTTTGTGAAGTTTTTCGACGGAAAATGGATTCCGTCAAAGATTTTTGACGGAAAATGTATTCCGACGAAAATGGATGAATAAAATAAATGCAAAAGAAATTGATTTTGTGAAGTTTTTTGACGGAAAAAGAATTTCGTCGAAAACTGATGAATAAAATAAATGCAAAAGAAATTGATATTGTGAAGTTTTTCGTCGAAAATAAAATAAATGCAAAAGAAATTGATTTTGTGAAGTTTTTCGACGAAAATGGATTGCGTCGAAGATTTTTGACGGAAAACGAATTCCGTTGAAAATGGATGAATAAAATAAATTGCAAAAGAAATTCATTTTGTGAAGTTTTTCGACGGAAAAAGAATTTCGTCGAAAACCGATGAATA
>JAVKPL010012087.1:0-57310 GCA_032173675.1 Gastrolobium villosum | reverse complement strand
TATCATGCTTGGCCGCCATCTGTTGTTTGGCCGTGATATCTCGACAATGAGCTAAAACACGAGTTTCCTCAATGAGATCTAACTCGGTAGTGAGCATTTTGCTGTTTTGCTGCTCGCCTTGTTTTATACCATTCATCCGCCTCCAAGAGGCTTCTCCGACTTCAACTGGAATCATAGCCTCACAGCCATATGTCAATCTGAAAGGAGTTTCTCCTGTTGAAGTCTGGGTACTGGTTCTGTATCCCCATAGAACGAAATGTAACTGTTGAACCCAGCTTCCTTGGGCGTCGTTCATACGTTTCCTGAGTCCTTCCATAATTATTTTGTTAGCTGCCTCAGCCTGTCCATTCGACTGTGGGTGTTCGACGGAAGCGAAGCGGTGCTTGACGTGAAAGTCCTGCATCAATTGTTGGAAGCTTTTGTCCGTAAACTGGGTTCCATTGTCTGTTACCAATTCAGCTGGTATCCCGAACCTGGAAATTATGCTTTTCTCGAAAAACTTCCGGATTCTGGCAGAGGTGATAGTGGCTACTGGTTCAGCTTCTATCCATTTTGTGAAATAATCTACTGCCACAATTAACCACCTTAGTTGTCCTTCAGCCGGTTTGAATGGTCCTAAGAGGTCCATTCCCCATTTGAAGAATGGCCAAGGAGAGGATATGTAACTCATTTCTTCTGGTGGGGAGAGGATATGCTTGGCATGTTTTTGACAGCTATCGCATTTTTTCACATGCTCCTTTGAATCCCTCTCCATAGTTGGCCAGTAGTATCCAGCCCGCAGCGCTTTTCGAGCTAGTGCTTTGCCGCCCATATGATGCCCGTTGATGCCTTCATGGATTTCTGACAATACGTAATCAACATCTTCATAACCAAGACATTTTAGCATCGGGGTATGCAACCCTTTCCGAAACAGCTGATCATCTACCACTGTATAGTGCGTCGCATCTCGAATGAGTTTCCGAGATTCCAGAATGTCCTCTGGTTTCGTACCTTGTTCCAGGTACTCGATGATAGGGTGCCGCCAATCTGTCATAGCGGTGATCATCATGACGCAACTCGGGTTGGGCATATTTTGCTGTATTACCGTCCTGTGGTTTCCTGGATTCTTTGTACTGGCCAGTTTGGATAATATATCAGCTCGGCCATTTTCTTCCCGAGGTATGTGCTTGACCTGGGCTGTGTTGAAGTTGGCCATCAATTCTCTTACTTTCTGCAAGTATTTGACCATTAAGGGTCCTTTTGCTTGGTATTTGCCATCTATTTGTGATGCGACTAACTGGGAGTCAGTGAACACCATCACGTGAATGGCTCCGTGATCTTTAACCTGGGATAACCCAGCTATTAGAGCCTCATACTCTGCTTGATTATTTGACGTTGGAAAGTTTAACTTTAGCGAGTGCTCTATGGTGATTCCGTCTGGGCTTTCGAGAATGATACCTGCGCCACTCCCCTTTTGGTCAGGAGATCCATCAACAAAGACTTTCCAAGTTCTGCCTGTTTGGTGTTGTTCCTGGTGCGATGACGTCATTTCCATTATGAAGTCGGCCAAAGCTTGCGACTTAATAGCCTTCCGACTTTCATAACTGATGTCGAATTCACTTAGCTCAATTGCCCAACTTGCCATCCTTCCTGCCAAGTCTGGTTTATGCAACACCTGTCTGACCGGCTGGTTGGTGCGGACTCGGATCTGATGTCCCTGGAAGTAGGGTCGTAATCTCCTTGCTGTAATTAGCAATGCATATGCTACTTTTTCCAACTTTTGATATCGTAATTCGGCTCCTTGTAGCGCCCTGCTAATGAAGTAAATTGGCTTCTGGTCTTCCTCTGTCTCCTTGATTAACTGCACTTACGGCTTCCTCACCCACAGCTAAGTATAAGGTCAAAATGTCTCCTAACTCGGGTTTGGTCAATATCGGTGGGGTTGATAAGCATTGCTTCAATTTAGCGAATGCCTGTTGGCATTCCGGGTTCCAATCCCAGCAGAAGGAGGGGGCATGATGACAGCTGGGGTCACCACTGGAGCGTCCGAAATGCTCTTATCCGGTTTTCCCTTGGGCTTTTCTACAGTCTTAGGCTTTTCAGCAGCAGGTTTCTTAGGCTGCTCATCGACAACTTTCCGCTTTTTGCTAGGCGGATCTGCAGCTTTGGCAGCAGCTTTGGCAGTAGCACCTCGACTCAAAACAGATAACCAACTAGGTTGGTCAGTTTTCTTACTGGTTTGATCCTCTTGAGCCTGACCCACCATATCTGGAACTATAAAACAAGTGTTAGGTACGGCAACAAAAATTTCAGGAGAAAATTAAAATGCAAAGATGAACATACTTAATTCCAGGTCAAGCTCCTCTTGAGATTTGTAAATCAACGAGGCAACACTGGCAGGCTGTCGGGTTCGCAGGTAACTCCCAATAGCAATAGCCGTGTTGATATCCGAAGGGCTCAACTCGGATTCATTAAAACGGTAACTTGCGGGGGGAAACCGGAAGTGATCAAACGACCAGCATAAAGGGAACTTTCCCTCTACATCCTCAGTCCCGCAGTTATTAAGAAACCACACCTCCTTTTCAGGATGGGAGGAAACTTTGAAAAACTGATCCTTAAAATGCTTAAAGGAGTCAGTGTAAACTCGGAATAACCTGCGGCCTGGGACTCCGCGGACGGTGACCCATCCCTTCCGTTCAGGAGGTTCGCGACCAGTGCGGCAGGATACAACTTGGAAAAAATAGAAAAAGACACAAACTGACGGGACAAGCGTCAGATACGCGCAAAAACGTTCAAAAGCTTTTACAAAACCCCAGCCATTGGGGTGGAGTTGGGTGGGACATATGTGCAAATGATTAAGAATTTCCATCTGAAACTCGGTCAGAGGAAATCGAACACCGAGTTGTGTTATCACATCTCGATAAAAAAAGAAAGAGCAGGGCTCATTCTCTGCCCCTCCAGAACACACGGGTTCATCTTCGGAGGGCGGGCAAATATCATAATTTTCCAGTTGCCCAACAGGAAGACCAGCCACGTCATCAGAATTCATTCCGGACGTGGTATTTAAAACCTCATATGTTACCCAGGGGAATTGAGCAACTAGAGAGGAAGGGGGAGACTCGAAACACGACTCGCTCGAACCCGACTCATCTACATCTTCAGGGACACATGCCATTAAAACCTAGAAATAAAAAGCAAACAAAAAGGGGATCAGAAAAGGATGGATATACCTGAAATAAAAGTGCTATCAGATGAATCACTAGATGACGACGAGGACGGGTCAGAAATTGTGATTGGTTCGTTAACTCGCCCGGATAAAGGAGTAGGAACTGGAATGCTCCCATGACGACAACTATCAAGGGTAGATTCTGCTAAAGAGCTACATCCCTGCTGGACGAGTTGAGAGCTCAGATAAACACAGGAAAAACAAGGGCCATCTTGGGGAACAGGAAGAGAAGGGCGAGAATTCCCAAGGCCAGAACTCATAAGTTTGGGACTTTCTGGTAAAGGAAGGGAAAGATTGGGCGATGGAACCCGGATAGAATATGGAACCCGGGATTGGGAGGATACACGGTCTCTTCGACCACGGTCTCCTCGACCACCTTTGCGAGGTTTCGAACCACGGTGCCCACGAACCATGGCTTGCCGTTCCTCCTCTGCGGTCCTGGGAATCCCCCAAAGCCAGTAACGGGCACCAGGAGGAATGCGTCCTAACAAATTGGAATTCACGTCAACCTCCTGGACGCACCGCAAAACAGGGAAGGAGGTTTTCTTCCTTCCCATTTTTCGTTAAGAAAATTAAGGTCAGAAGAAATTGCTTCTTTAACAGGAAATCACGTTTCAGGAAAGCGAGGAAGATGTTAAAGCTACGAAGAGAAAGAAAATGCAAGCAGAAGTAAACAAACACAAAATACCTGATTATGGAAATGCAAGTAGATGAAAGGAGCAGCAAATGAAATCACCGTAAACAGCAGGAGCTTAGAAACGATGGCTGAGCAAATAACAAAGGAATTGACAGAGAAAAGTAGAAACTGCAGAATAAAAAGAGCACCACAGGAAGGCCAAGGAGCAGGGATAATATGGTCATTCCAAAGGTATAGTTGTTTACAAATGCCAAAAACCGCGCGTAACGGGCAAAACAACGTGGGAGTGCTAAAGGCGCAGCCACCCCATCGCCGCAAAAGGCAATGATTCGACACACTAAAATGATGACACTCATAAATGCGCACGATAAACAAGACTGCAGGAAGTAGCTGCAGCACGCAAAGGCACGCGAGCCATGACACGTGGCCAGACGTGCATAAAAAGAGAGAGATTGACCGAGATCTGAAAAGAAACACGAACAAGCGTAATCGACAAGCTATTCCGGGTTATATCACCCGCATTCTCAGACATCCAGGCAACCCGAAATATCGGATAACCTGGCTGGGGGGCAACTGTTATGGATCTGTACCATGTACCCGGGCTAAATGCCCATATAAGTCGGCTACTTCAGGAACCCGGTAAGAAGGCCCAAACCGAAGGAGCCCATCCCCCTAAACCCGGAAATTGCCAACGAATATTCCCTATTCAAATATCTGAAACGGGCTGTAGTTATGAAGACGTGATGACATTATGTAACCTCTAATAACGGCCGACAAAGCATTGATGATCCCACGTCACTACAGCTCAGCCACACCAATTCAAATCGGAGGCAGCCCCTATAAATAGGAGGGCTCCTCGACAGAACAGGACACCTGATTTTCAATACACACAACACACTATCATTATATTCATATACTCTGCAGTGATCAAGCAAGGCATAGGGATATCTCTTCCATAGATACCCCTGGTCAAGGCTATACGATCCAAAGCGATCAATCAACCCAACAAAGGTTGAACATCTCTGTCCACAGGACAGAATAAGTTATCCTCTAATTATTTACTAAAGGTTTATTCATGGAACTAAAATTAATCACCTTCTTATACCAAGATTCAAATTCAGAAAATATTCTTACTCATTCCTAATAGCATGCATGCACACAATTGAATTATTCCTATACTTTTAACAAGAGTTTCACTTGCCTAAAATAATTGCTCACTTATTGTAATTCAAGTAAATTCCCTAACTCAATATTAATTTCATACTATTAGCCAAATAATTCGGAGACCAAACGAAAATTACCTGTAATTCGAATTCTCTCACATGCATTCTCATGCCTTATCGTATTTTATGTATTTTTCCCTAATTTAATTTAACTCCATCCTAAAGCAAGCATTTATATAATCCGAAGGCTAGTATTCTACCACATTCCTAATTGCAAATTTAAATAAATTCCTAATTAGACGGGATGTTACACTGACAGTGGAATATTTTTGCTGTGCTGAATTCCAATGCTTTGAAGTGTATGCAATGATATGCTCTTTGTCTGAGATTCTCTATTTGAGAATACCACCATAACCTATGTCTGAGGCATCAGTTTCAACAATTTTGAAAGCCTGAGGATTGGGAAGATAAAGACAAGGAAGTTCCTTTACCTTAACTTTGACTTGTTTGACTACGTCAGTATGAACATCAGTCCAGGGAGGAGGATCTTTCTTAAGACGATTATGGAGAGGCTTGATTAGATTATTAAGTTGAGGAAAGAAGTCAGCTACATAATTTAAACAACTAAGAAATCTTTGTAATTGTCAGCAAACTCAATAGCTCTATAAATTGGAGTAATAGTCCCTTGATAAATAGTATGACCGAGGAACCTGATTTTTGTTTGAAAAAGATTGATTTTTGATTTAGAAAGAGCTAAACCACTTTTCTTAATTACATCTACAAAAATATGAAGATGTTTGAAATGTTGATCAATAGATTGGGAAAAGACAAGAACATCATCAATGTAGACGATGGTGAAAGTTGAGTACGGATTGAAGATATCATTCATGATTCTCTAAAATTCAGAGAGAGCATTCATCAGTCCAAAAGGCATTACCTTCCATTCGTATTGACCAAACAGAACAGTGAAAGCTGTCTTGTAACATTCATTATCATTGAGCTGGATTTGCCAAAACCCAGATTTCATGTCAAATTTAGAAAAGATTTTCGCTGAATACAAACGATTGAGAAGATCTTTCTTATTTGGGATCGGATACCGAATCCATTATAGAGCTTGATTAAGAGGTTTGTAATTGGTAACTAAACCGTGGAGTTCTACACTCAATTTCAGATTGCTTGTTGACATAGAAGGCAGAACAAGACCAAGGACTCTTGCTCTTCCTGATGAGACCCTTATCAAGGAGATCAACAATTTCTTTTTGGCAAAAGGCAAGAAGTTCTCCACTCATTTGAATAGGACGAGCTTTGTTTGGGATTTCCCTTTCATTAAAATCCTTTTCATAGGGAAGATCTACGATATGTTTTTTCTTTTTCCAAAAGGCATTCGGAAGATCAGAACAGATTGTATTCTGGATTTGTTCAAGCAAGACTTTGATTTTTTGTTGAACTTCGGCTGTTTTAATTGATTCTCAATATTCTTAAAAGAGATTTCCTCTTTAAGGAAATTGTTTTGTTTATAATGGATAAAATTCAAATCTCTTATGATGGGTTTCTTAAGAAATTTAAAAAGAATTGGTTTGTCCAAGTGATAAGTCATTATACCTTCATCTGTGATAGTTAGAGGAAAGAGAGGTTTGATGAACGGAGTTCCGAGAATAACTCCATTTTTCAGATTTTTAACAAGGAGAAACAGTGTTTCAACTTTTAAATTATCATTTTCTATGATTGCTTTAGGAAGTTTGTAATTAACTTGAAGTTTTGAACCACTAGCATTACTAAGCCGTTCAGAAGTTTTTTCAAAACATTTAGTAGGAATTAGACCTTCTTGAATACAGTTTGAATCTTCCCCTGTGTCAAACAGAGCTTCAATTTCAAGGTCAAAGTTACCTACATTGAGTTTGATTGGGAGTAGAATTTTTGAATGGTTAATTGATTAATTAATCCTAAAAATTCTTCATCTTTTAGATTATTATCCTCATCTGGTTTAGACAGAGTATTTTTCGTACTCGTTCCTGTTAATTCTTCATTTTGTAAATGAAGAAGGATGTTTTGATGAGTTTGTTGTTGTTCTTTGATTTGTTTAACTTCAGTTTTGAGAATATTAATCTCATACTGAAGATCTTGGACAGTTATAGGTTTGATAGTAATACTCTTTTCAAGTTTTTTAAGAGTATCTTTAAGATTAAACTTATTAGGAACCAACAATTCTTTAGACTTAGAAGAACTGTTTTCTAAAGATGATTTCAACTTTGCTAAGTAAGCTTTCTTCTCTTGAGGATCACTGATTGAACCTACGACTTCAAACAAGAGATTTTGTTCATTAGTCAGGACATTAATTTCCCGCGAGGATTGTGAATCCTCACTAGAAGATAGATCATCTTCATGGATTTGATTTAAGTCTTCAGAAGATTCTTTTCCAGATTCTTCATCTGAGGTTTGAATTAGAAGATTATTGATTTTTTATTCAATAGAAGGATCTAAATTTAAATTATTTAGTTTCTTTTTAAGCCTACAATATTTACTAATATGACCAGGTTTACCAAAGCTATAGCAAATAGTTGGCTTAGTTGGTTTGGATGTATTTTGTGATTTATTTGTTTCGGTGTTTGGCTTAGGAATTTCATTTTTAAACCTTTTATTGTAATTAGGTTTCTTACGAATATTCCTAAAAGTTTTACCCTGCTTGTGTTCCTGTCTTTTATGTTTCTTAGGTTTTGTAGTGCAAGGTAGACCAAATTGTTCACAAAATGATCCCAAATCTTTACGATTTTGAGCCTTTTCTTTTGCAAGTTGACGTTGGATTTTATCATCTTAACAAATTTTTAAAGCTACCTTTGGATATAAGCAACTAATTGTCCATAACTTAATTGCTCATAAGGAATATCACCAGTTGGTGATTGATGACGGATTTTATCCCTAACTTTATCTCCTAAAGATTTTGGAAGACCAGCTAAGAATTTTCCTTTCCAAAAAGGTTGTTGATTGTCATCACGAGTGTAAACCCTAGTAAGGAAGGTATCTTTATACCAACAAAATTCATATAAGGTTTTACATTTAAGATTGGATAGGAGTTCAGCAGAACGATCTTTCCATAAAGAAGGATCACCAATAAAATGTTGGATAATGGTGAAGATTAGTTGATTAACAGCATCAGGAATAGTTTTTCCATCAGAAATTATTGGAGTACCATCAAAATCAACTTTAATGGCATTAAGAAATGAAGATATTTCTTCTTCGGAAAGATGGTTATCCCACCAACCTTTGAGTTGACCAGAGAAGCCAGAGACAATAATATTGACAATGATTTCTTCAGAACAGTTATGAGAAGTTTGATAGACAGTTGCAACCATATTCATATGGTGCAGAGTATTGAGTATATTATACTCTGATTGGCCATCTATGTTCCATTCATAGACATTGTTACCATTGAAACTTTTGAAGCTTCTGCTCTTTTCTTCAAGTAGAAGATCAAGAGCAGTTGCCTTTTGATAGTAAAGTTTGGATGGGTTTCTCCAATTATTAATACCAGTTATGGGATTGATTTTAATTCGAGAATTATTTTCTGACTCAGGAGATTCATCACAATGACTTAGAGTGTTGACATGTTTAGTTGACCTAGTGTTTATTTTATGAGACTGTTGAGTCTCTTGATAAGAATGTTGAGGAGTATCAGGAATGGTTAAAGTATTTAATTTCTAATCAATTTTCTTAAGAAATTCATCCTGAGAGGCTGAGATTGAGTAGGTTTTAACTTTGCAAACTCTTTTTTAAGTTGATCACTCTTTTTGAAAGGTTTAAACAAAGGTTTTTCTAAGATCTTGGAAAAAGATGCTGAAGATGAAGGTTCAACAATTTTGTTAGTTTTTCACCCAAGATTTGGAGGTATTTATTGGTGTAATTAGATTGTTCCATAAGATTCATTAAATCCATTGAAGAAACTTGTTCATTCTCATCTTTTGTTTTAAAAGGTGAAGCAAGAATAGGTCTTTTTTGGTTATCACGAAGATTCGGGAGTTGGAAAGGAGCTGTGGGAGGAAACTCAGACTTGATGATTTCTCCTTCTTTCAAGTGCCAAACAATTATGATGTTTGCTGATTGTGGAGTTTTAAATGGATAATCAATGTCTTGTTGGACAGAGTAAGCTTGAAACCAATCAAAGAAAGGAATGTTTAACTTTACTTTATTAAGAAAGTTATAAAATTCTTTTTGAATTAGTTGTCTTTTAGTTCCCTTATAATTTTGGAAGAACCATTCTTTTTGAGGAGACCTTTCCTCAGAATTAAAATCTTTACTTAGGGTTTCTTTATCTATAATGAACTTAGATAACATCATAAGACTCATGCATAGAGGAATAGGTTGGAGATTGAATAGATTTTGGGGATTGGATAATGTTTTGTTCATTTTCGTCTTCCTTTTGAGTATATGATGGTTTAGGAATAGAAGAAGAGGTGTCCAATCCTTGAAGATGGAGATTGAACCTACTAGGTTCAGAGATTGTAGAGAAAGACCTTCTTGAAAGAGCTTATTGAAAATCTTCAGAACGAAAATCTTGAGTTTGAATAGACCTGGAAGAACTTGCAGAGCTAAAAGAGTTTCTTCTGTCAAATGTGGTTTCAACAGCACTACTTGGGAATTGTTTAATTTCTCTGAAGTTTGGAGTGGCCCTAGGTTGAGCAGGTATTGCCTTCTCAAGAGGCCATCTTTCTGGAAGTATAACGTCATTCCAACAGATAGTTTTGGGTACAGTCACGTTGGCTTTAGACATGTCAGAAAGAAACAAAGTAGTTTCCCCAGTTTTCTTAGGTTTAAGAACCCTAGATATGGAAGAATTCAATACTTTATACTGAATCTTATAGAGTAAAGCTATTGGAATAGATCCGGATTTCATGTCCAAACCACTTGTCTCAATATTCAATGTTAAGACATCCAAGATATTTCTATCTTGAAGACTGACCATACGATCAGGATAGCAGTTGAAAAAGATTGGTACATTGCTTAGGCTTGTTTCAACAGTTTCAAGTATAGAATCTATGAAACAAGCCTAAGCAATGGACCAATCTTTTTCAACTGCTATCTTGATCGTATGGTCAGTCTTCAAGATAGAAATATCTTGGATGTCTTAACATTGAATATTGAGACAAGTGGTTTAGACATGAAATCCGGATCTATTCCAACAACTTTACTCTATAGGATTCAGTATAAAGTATTGAATTCTTCCATATCTAGGGTTCTTAAACCTAAAAAAATTGGGGAAACTACTTTGTTTCTTATTGACATGTCTAAAGCCAACGTGACTGTACCCAAAACTATCTGTTGGAATGACGTTATACTTCCAGAAAGATGGCGTCTTGAGAAGGAAACACCTGCTCAACCTAGGGCCACTCCAGACTTAAGAGAAATTAAATAATTCCCAAGTAGTGCTGTTGAAATAATATTTGACAGAAGAAACTCTTTTAGTTCTGTGAGTTCTTCCAGGTCTGTTCAAACTCAAGATTTTCGTTCTGAATATTTTCAATCTGCTCTTTCAAGAAGATCTTTTCTACAATCTCTGAACCTAGTAGGTTCAATCTCCATCTTCAAGGATTGGACACCTCTTCTTCTATTCCTAAACCTTCATATACTCACAAAGCAGAAGAAAATGAACAAAAAATTATCCAATCCCCAAAATCTATTAAATCTCCAACCTATTCCTCTATGCATGAATCTTATAATGTTATCTAAGTTCATTATAGATAAAGAAACCCCTAGGAAAGACTTTAATTCTGAGGAAATGTCTCCTAAAAAAGAATGGTTCTTCCAAAATTATAAGGGAACTAAAAGACAACTAATTCAAGAAGAATTTTATAACTTTCTTAATAAAGTAAAGTTAAACATTCCTTTCTTTGATTGGTTTCAAGCTTACTCTGTCCAACAAGACATTGATTACCCATTTAAAACTCCATAATTAGCAAACATCATAACTGTTTGGCACTTGAAAGAAGGAGAAATCATCAAGTCTGAGTTTCCTCCCACAGCACCTTTCCAACTCCCAAATCTTCGTGATAACCAAAAAAAACCTATTCTTGCTTCACCTTTTAAAACAAAAGATGAGAATGAACAAGTTTCTTCAATGGATTTAAAAAATCTTATAAATACCTCCAAGTCTTGGGTGAAAAACTTAACAAAATTGTTGAACCTTCATCTTCAGCATCTTCTTCCAAGATCTTAGAAAAACCTTTGTTCAAACCTTTCAAAATGAGCGATCAACTTAAAAAAGAGTTTGCAAAGTTAAAACCTACTCAATCTCAGCCTCAGGATGAATTTCATAAGAAAATTGATGAGAAATTAAATACTTTAACCATTCCTGATACTCCTAAACATTCTGATCAAGAGACTCAACAGTCTCAAAAAATAAACACTAGGTCAACTAAACATGTCAACACTCAAAGTCATTGTGATGAATCTCCTGAGTCAGAAAATAATTCCCAATTAAAATTAATCCCATAACCGGTATTAATAATTGGAGAAACCCATCCAAACTTTACTATCAAAAGGCAACTACTCCCGATCTTCTAGTTGAAGAAAAGAGCACAAGCTTCAAAAGTTTCAATGGTAACAATGTCTATGAATGGAACATAGATGGCCAATCAGAGTTAATACACTCAATACTCTGCACCATATGACTATGGTTGCAACTGCCTATCAAACTTCTCATAACTGTTCTGAAGAAATCATTGTCAATATTATTGTCTCTGGCTTCTCTGGTCAACTCAAAGGTGGTGGGATAATTATCTTTCTGAAGAAGAAAGATCTTCAGTTCTTAATGCCATTAAAGTTGATTTTGATGGTACTCCAATAATTTCTGATGGAAAAACTATTCCTGGTGCTGTTAATCAACTAATATTCACCATTATCCAACATTTTATTGGTGATCCATCTTTATGGAAAGATCGTTCTGCTGAACTCCTATCCAATCTTAAATGTAAAACCTTAGCTGACTTTTGTTGGTATAAAGATACCTTCCTTACTAGGGTTTACACTCGTGATTAAATCTTTAGGAGACAAAGTTAGGGATAAAATCCGTCATCAATCACCAACTGGTGATATTCCTTATGAGCAATTAAGTTATGGACAATTAGTTGCTTATATCCAAAAGGTAGCTTTAAAAATATGTCAAGATGATAAAATCCAACGTCAACTTGCAAAAGAAAAGGCTCAAAATCGTAAAAATTTGGGATCATTTCGTGAACAATTTGGTCTACCTTGCACTACAAAACCTAAGAAACATAAAAGACAGGAACACAAGCAGGGTAAAACTTTTAGGAATTTTCGTAAGAAACCTAATTACAATAAAAGGTTTAAAAATGAAAATCCTAAGCCAAACACCAAAACAAATAAATCACAAAATACACCCAAACCAACTAAGCCAACTATTTGCTATAGCTGTGGTAAACCTGGTCATATTAGTAAATATTGCAGGCTTAAAAAGAAACTAAATAATTTAAATTTAGATCCATCTATTGAAGAACAAAGCAATAATCTTCTAATTCAAACCTCATATGAAGAATCTGTAAAAGAATCTTCTGAAGACTTATATCAAATCCATGAAGATGATCTATCTTCGAGTGAGGATTCACAATCCTCACAGGAAATTAATGTCCTGACTAATGAACAAAATCTCTTGTTTGAAGTCATAGGTTCAATCAGTGATCATCAAGAGAAGAAAGCTTACTTAGCAAAGTTGAAATCATCTTTAGAAACCAGTTCTTCTAAGTCTAAAGAATTTTTGGTTCCTAATAAGTTTAATTTTAAAGACACTCTTAAAAAACTTGAAAAGAGTATTATTATCAAACCTATAACTGTCCAAGATCTTCAGTATGAGATTAATATTCTCAAAACTGAAGTTAAACAAATCAAAGAACAACAACAAACTCATCAAAACATCCTTCTTCATTTACAAAATGAAGAATTAACAGGAACGAGTACGGAAAATACTCTGTCTAAACCAGATAAGGATAATAATCTAAAAGATGAAGAGTTTTTAGGATTAATTAATCAATTAACCATTCAAAAATTCTACATCCCAATTGTAACAGCCCGTTGTACACCGGTATTGTTAACATTAATTATGATATTAAGCGCAGTTACAATCACAACAATTCATTTATAAAAATTCGAATAAACATTTTCCGATTATTACGCGAGCAATTGAAAACATACAAAGCGTAATAATTAAAAGCTGTGACCATAACTGTAAACTCTTACGGAATACTTATCTATACTATTTTCATAGCTTAGTTTACTTATTCTAAGACACTAAGGGGTTCCCATAAACCCACTTAGCCAATTTCACACTTTTGCGTTTTCTACTCATCCAAATATGGTTCGATCTCTAAATTTTTGCGGATGCACAGTACAAATTCAATCCCTCATATCTTGCTATCTTTTTCCTTAATTAATTACCTTTCTAGAAAGCTATCACATGCTTGGTTCCGAGCTCGTTTGCTCCGGTTATCGCCGTTTGAAGTTGGACAAGCAAAACTGCCTACCAACCCTAAAACAGCTCCAAACATCCCTCACTCGTTGAATTTCTGCACCTAATACACTCATCCATTTGCTCTCAAATTATTATACTATAAACTAGACACCTCAATCTTCAGTTTGATATATCATACACTTAATTTGACTAAGAAACGAAGCGGGAATAAATTTCCCAAAACGGTCCAGAACAGCCCCCAAGTGCAGGGCAAAACAGGGCAGCAACCTTCCATGGCCTGCACAGGGATGCGCACCACTCTAAAAATTCTAAGATTTTGACACAATGTAGGGGACATATCAAAATTCAAAATGGCGTATGGCACGTCCCTATCGGACCTCTATGGAGGGAGATATGCTCTCCCGAAGTTCACCTAAAATTTGCCAATTTTACAGAAATTTCGCCAGAGTTTCCTTTGTTTTTCCTAAAATCCCCAAATTTACATAAGGTCAATCTAACCTCAAATGTACCTAATAATCCAATGGGTGGCACACACAAGGACCAGCAATGCCTTGGGGCTCTTATAACCCAACACATTTCATATTTATTTTACAACACAACTTACTTTAAATCCTTAAATGGTTTCAATCACCAACTTCAATTTCATGCATATTTTCATTATACAAGTAATCATAAACTTAAATTAGGCCTAAAGCCCTTCCATCATAATAGTTCATGCATCCAAGGTACAATTACAATACTTGCCTTACAATTTTACAACTTACAACTTCAACTTTAAATTATAATCCTCCAAATATTACAACTTTAATTACAAATGATACATAAACTCAAATGACATAAACTACTAGACTTAGGCAAAATGACATGAATAAATATGCTAATGAAACTCATACTACATACATATAAGATGTTCATGCCCTAAGTCTAGCCTAGGCCAAGTGACCACCAAAATGCAAAATACAGACCTGCATCACTAATATCATCATGCGAGCTTCTTGCCCGCCGCTCCACTGCCACTGCTACCTCCTGAAATAAAGTCCCCAAGATGGGGTGAGATATACGAATATATCTCAGTAACCCAGAGGTTCTGGAGAAAACTCCGCCCAAAGGTTCACTTCGATGCATATAAATACTATAAAATAACATTACTCAAAACGGGATAAAGCAAAGGATTTAGAGAAAAGGGGAAATATCATAATACAAACTACGACGAAGCGGGCTGGTAGCTACCATACCACACAACGTCCTCGGCATATAAGCCTACGGGTATCATCCAAGGTGTGTTCCTATAACCACAACCAAGGTACCCCTCCCATCCATATACACCCAAGATTCCTAGTGTGCTCCTATCCGGATTACACACCACGAGCCTGGGTCAACTGGAACTCCCTCCCGGAGACCTATCAAGTGGAAGTCCGGAACTTGCCCGAAGGCTAACTATCTACTGGCTAGTGATCCGGTACATAAGTACCCTCATAATGCTACATGCATGCTCATGCTGTTCTACACTACTCATACACACTTCCTACCATCACCCTCAACGGGTGTGGTGTAGGGTTGGCAAAATAGGCCAACCCGGCTCGACCCGGCCCAACCCGCATTTAACCCGTAAAAAACGGGTCGGGTCGGGTTGGCTCGAAAAAATAAATGAGCCAGAAAACCCAACCCAGCCCGATCCGAGTCGGGTTAGGGTTGGCTCGCGGGTTGACTCAGAAAAAAAGCAAAAGGTGGCGGTGGAGAGGAAGAGCACGGTGGCTGGCTGCCAAAATCTGGAAAAAAAAAAGAGAATAAAAAAGGAAGGGAGAGGAGGAGCACAAAATAACAGAGGTGGCGGTGGAGAGGAGGAGCACGGTGGCTGGCTGCCAAGATCTAGAATAAAAAAGGGAACAAAGAAAAAAAGAGAATAAAAAAGGAAGGGAGAGGAGGAGCACAAAATAACAGAGATGGCGGTGGAGAGGAGGAGACAAAATAACAGAGGTGGCGGTGGAGAGGAGGAGCACGGTGGCTGGCTGCCAAGATCTGGAATAAAAAAGGAAACAATTTTTTTTTAACAAAATGCCAAGATCAAAAAAACAAGAAGGGAAAAAAAAGCCTAACAATTTGTGTTGCGGAAGAGGAAGTGAGGAACGAGCGGTGGAAGAGAGAAACCGCGATGTCGTTGCCGTCGGTGTGGGTGGAAGAGAGAACCCGAGTTTGTGAATGTGAGATAAGAAAAGAAGAGAACCCGACATCAAATTCTCAGTCCGTGCGTGAGGGGTGAGTGACTGATTTTTATTGTATTTTATTTTAAGAAAATAAAAGTAACCCGCGAGCTGGCTCGTTTGACCCGCGAGCTGGCTCGTTTGAGCCCGGGTTAGCTCGGGTCGGGCTGAATCGGGTTGGCAGCTCATTTTCGCCAACCTAACCCGACTCATTTTTTGCGGGTTACGAGCCAACCCGACGGGTTGGCTCATTTTTTGCCACCCCTAGTGTGGTGGAACACACAATGGGAACAAGCCCCAGTACCAAGAGGTTACCTTATATATTACTCCACTAAGCTCCACAGCAGCTTATTCCTCAAACTTGGTACACAACAGAATGCCTACACAGAGGACATTCCCAATCACTTAAAACTCAAACAATACATGATAATTTACAATTAAACATGCATTGATCCAATCTCTAACCTCAATCCACTTGGTCCAGGACCAAGGGCAATCCACTAATTCACTGTTCGGGGTTCAAGTCGACGTACGGCAACCTACACAATCATGTACCATCATCAGTACACGTCAATTCTATCAAAACGCGGAAAACGTCAAATTTTCACTCCTACACTTGTAGGTTCGGCCTTCCTAGGCTAAATTTCAAATTTATTTTTTCTAAATTTTTTTCTCATTTTATTATACATCCTTAGGTTGCCAAAAGGATAATTCAAGTGTCATTTTTCCACTTTACGTATTTTAAGCATCGTTTTGCTTAATAATTCACTCTAGGTTCTCTTGTGTCCATAAATATAATTTACTATTTTCTTTTGATTCTACCACTTTCCAACCACCACACAACCCATTTTAATACCATTCAACACTTGATATATCCTCCAATCAACATAAACAACACCAATTTCCTAAAACTCTCTCTATGGATTTGCTCACTTGGACATTCTAAAGAATTTTCACTCAATTTTTAATCATTTCACACTCCATACAACACCATTATATCAACATATAATCATCCATAACTCACCAACCAAAGCCCAACACAATTTCAAAATTCAAAGTCATGATAGTCCTCAAAATTTCTAAGTTAAAATTCATAATTTTCATCAATAATTTTCATGGCATTTCTAGCTCTAACACATCATTCTAAGACATTATCATCTAATACACATTTTCCAATTGAGCTCTCTAACATCACCAATCAAGAAATCAAGGTGTAGGGTTCATGAAAATAAACTACAATCAAACCATGTAAATGGGATGGAAATACACTCACAATCAAGGCTAGATGCTACCCCAAGACTCCTCCAAGCAATGGAAGCTCAAATGACTCCATGAACCTCCATTTTTTCCCAAATTTTCGCAGCTGGTTTTGGCTTGTATCTCCCCAAATACGCGGTTTCAAGGCTCAAGAGTGGTACCAATGTGTTTAGAAGGTGTTTTCCATCACGATTCAAAACAAAAATCGTTGGATTCGGTGGAGAAATGACTAAGTTACAAGAAATGGAATTTTTCTCCAAGCTTTGGCCATGGAGGGCTGTCATGCGTGAAGGAGAAGGGAAGGAGAGAGAGAAGACTGTGAGTTGTGAGGGAAAGTGAGGTGATTTAAGTGAATTTGAGTGGGATGGGTCCCACATACGATTTAACTTTAATCCAATCATCAATTTCAACTACAAATCCATAATCTACGAATTTTTCTGGTTCATGACATATTTTTGTTTCCTAAAAATACTGATAAAATTTCCACACTTAACAGTACAATTATATCGCAGTATTTTACACCGAAAAAATCACTATTCATCAATTTTTCTCAAATTTGCCTATCCACTCGGTTTTTCGTTCTGAATCCATTTCCAGGATTATTTTTACCATCTGAGACCTTCTACTCAATTTTTATCTTCCTAGGGTTGTGTGAATGACTAATTACCGTTTTGCCCTTTCTTTGTATTTTGGCCCTATACTCAGGATTTTCGTTAATCCTTCTCTTTAATTCTCATTTAATAATTTAATATTTAAACTTAGAAATGTGAGGTGTTATACCAATCAAACTCAATGTAGGTAACTTTGACATTGAGATTGAAGCTCTATTTGACACAGGGGCAGATTCAAACTGTATTCAAGAAGGTCTAATTCCTACTAAATATTTTGAAAAAACTTCTGAACAACTTAGTACTGCTAGTGGTTCAAAACTTCAAGTTAATTACAAATTCCTAAAGCAATCATAGAAAATGATAATTTAAAAGTTGAAACACAATTTCTCCTTGTTAAAAATCTGAAAAATGGAGTTATTCTTGGAACTCCGTTCATCAAATCTCTCTTTCCTCTAACTATCACATATGAAGGTATAATTACTTATCATTTGGACAAACCAATTTTTTTTTTAAATTTCTTAAGAAACCCATCATAAAAGATTTGAATTTTATCCATTATAAACAAAAGCAAATCAATTTCCTTAAAGAAGAAATCTCTTTTAAGAATATTGAAAATCAATTAAAACAGCCTGAAGTTCAACAAAAAATCAATGTCTTGCTTGAACAAATCCAGAATACAATATGTTCTGATGTTCTGAATGCCTTTTGCAAAAGGAAAAAACATATCGTAGATCTTCCCTATGAAAAGGATTTTAATGAAGGTAAATCCCAAACAAAGCTCGTCTTATTCAAATGAGTGGAGAACTTCTTGCCTTTTGCCAAAAAGAAATTGCTGATCTCCTTGATAAGGGTCTCATCAGGAAGAGCAAGAGTCCTTGGTCTTGTTCTGCCTTCTATGTCAACAAGCAATCTGAAATTGAGCGTGGAACTCCACGGTTAGTTACCAATTACAAACCTCTTAATCAAGCACTTCAATGGATTCAGTATCCGATCCCAAATAAGAAAGATCTTCTCAATCGTTTGTATTCAGCAAAAATCTTTTCTAAATCTGACATGAAATCTGGGTTTTGGCAAATCCAGCTTAATGATAATGAATGTTACAAGACAACTTTCACTGTTCCGTTTGGTCAATATGAATGGAAGGTAATGCCTTTTGGACTAAAGAATGCTCCCTCTGAATTTCAGAGAATCATGAATGATATCTTCAATCCATACTCAACTTTCACCATCGTCTACATTGATGATATTCTTGTCTTTTCCCAATCTATTGATCAACATTTCAAACATCTTCATATTTTTGTAGATGTAGTTAAGAAAAGTGGTTTAGCTCTTTCTAAATCAAAAATCAATCTTTTTCAAACAAAAATCAATCTATTGATCCTCCTCCCTGGATTGATGTTCATACTGACGTAGTTAAACGTGTCAAAGCTAAGGTAAAGGGACTTCCTTGTCTTTATCTTCCCAATCCTCAGGCTTTCAAAATTGTTGAAACTGATGCCTCAGACATAGGTTATGGTGGTATTCTCAAACAGAGAATCTAAACCAAAAAGCATATCATTGCATACACTTCAAAGCATTGGAATTCAGCACAGCAAAAATATTCCACTGTCAAAAAAGAAGTTTTAGCAATTGTTTTATGCATTTCAAAATTTCAATCTGATTTATTAAATCAAAAGTTTTTAATCCGTGTTGATTGCAAATCTGCAAAAGACATTTTACAAAAGGATCTAAAGAATTTAGCATCTAATTTTTTTTTTGCTAGATGGCAAGTAATCTTAAGTGTTTTTGATTTTGAAATTGAATATCTCAAAGGCACCTCAGACTCTCTCCCTGATTATCTCACTCGTGAATTTCTGCAGGGAAGGTAAACAGTGTCCAGAAATGCCGAAATCGGTAAAATCAACCTCTTCTAAAGAGAGGAAAGGAAAGCTAATCCTTGCTGGGTTAGCTAAAAAATCAGAAAAGTCTGGGTCTCCAGCCCAGGAACAATCTGGGTCATCAACCCAACCCCAAACTGGGTCATCCACCCAAAGAGTTGAAGATACTTCCTCTTCTAAACAAACCAAAGCAGATTATGCTATCCAATCCAAACCCTTCAAGCCTTCCAAGACCAAGGTTTGACTCATCTACCAAAGAAAACCTGGGCTGAAATAGCTTTAGAAGATGAACAGGAAGAAAGTCTTTCTGCTTTGATTGATATCTTAAAAAATAAGCAGATTTCTAACCGTCCAAACAGGGCCCTAGAAATTCAACCCAAACCAGTCTTTATCCAAAGGTCAAAAGCCTAAACACCATATATCCCGAAAAACAAGTTCCTAGAAGTTACTCAAATGGAACCAGCCTACTGGGATAATAAGCCAACCAAAGTACCTGCGAAGATCTTTCCTAAAGACTTCAAAGGCAATCAATTTCATTTCAAACCCCTTTCTTCAAATAAATCCCAAAATTTCTATGAGTTTGTTTTACTTGATTCAAACACTACAAAAGTCCAAAAGACCCTGAGTTTATAACTCACTCAACCATCCAGATTCTGAAAGTAATTACCCCATCAGAATATGGAAACCCAAACAAAATTACAGAATTTTCCCAACCTTATGATCCCATTGGTTACAACTATTGGGATTATGAATTAGCCTGAACCAATGTATTCTTTATGCAATATAAAGAAAATAAACACTCTTGGTTAATTTATTTTAAACAAAATTTGCAATATAAATTCCCTCATTGGTTTGTCAAATGGTAGGATTATTTTGGACCAATCCTAGATATCCTTCCGCCTATGGTGTTCGAAGGGTTAACAATCTTTTCAGAAAAGTTTGACAAAATAACAGATCCATTTCCAATTGACCTGCACTTTTTCTCTAAATTTTCCCTGGCATGGATATTTTCATGGCATTATCATTATGGAGATAAATCTGGCACCAAGCTCCCAATACTTAAAAGACAAGTTTTTGTTAAGTGGTGAATGGAATTTGATGCATCTGGAGCTTACCTAGAAAATGTCAAGCTCTGGTTCAAACAACATCCAAAGCATATCAAACCAGCAGATCCAAAAAATTGTACTTTCTTGAATCAGAAGGCCAAAATTACGGCAGCCCTAGCTGCTTCAACAAGCAAAGAAAGTTTTGCAAAAAATTTGCAAAACATTCTCCAACTCCTTTAGGAGGAAGAAACTGGAAGTTCTAAACAGAAAATAGGTTCTCCCTCTCCATCCATCTCCTCTTCAACAGATGACTTCTACCAAAATGAAGATGATTGTTTCGGCGTAGATTTGGCAGAAGATTGTTGAAGATGATCACTGTAGCAGAGCTGATGACAAAATGACATGAGCATGATGTCAGCAAAAGTGACGCAAGCAGTGACGCAATCAGAAGTGTCGGCAGGTACTGTAGCTAAAAATCCTGTAACAGTTTACTGTAGCAACACGCGTCAGTTACTGTTCACTAAACCTACACTGTTGAAATAGTACCGGTCATGTAACGTGTACTGTAGCAATAGTGTTTTTTCGATCTATTTAAAGGATTGCTTCAGTATGTTGAAGGCATCCTTTTATTTTACTGAATTTTAGAGAGATAGTCTAGAGAGAGAGACTGCGAGGTACTTCTGAGTTTTCTCTTCTTCTCTGTTTTCTCTTCAATTTGTAACTTTAATCTTTATGTTTGAATAAAATCTGTTTGTATATCTGCTCATGTAAAAGTAATTCTTCTCTTCTCATCCCCTCACGCTAGTGGAATTACCCCAGCGTTCACTTTAAATTTATTTTATGTCTTTAATTTCTGCATTTTAATTCTTGTCATTTAATTCATGTAGTAGTCCGTCTACTTTCCTGCTTTCTATTTCTACTCTAGTTTATTTCATTTCCCTCCACACACTTCCGGAACCCACTGGTGTATATATATATATATAGGCAGGATCCTTTGACACCAGTGTCAAATTTTGAAATTTGACACCAAATTCCAACCATTGATTTCCGCAAATCAGTGGTTATCATTTATTGGAATTAATAATTAATTAATAAGTGTAATTCCCAATAAATGATAATCGTTGATTGGTGGAAATCAACGGTTGGGATTTGGTGTCAAATTTCAAAATTTGACACCGGTGTCAAAGGATCCTACCCCATATATATATATATATATATATATATATATATATATATATATATATATATATATATATATATATATATATTACATTGGTGTAAGACTAACAAGTCTTACATCGCATCTCAACCATTGATGAACGAAAATCACTGGTTGTCATTTGTAATGTATTAATAATTAATTAATATTAATTAATTCGTATGACTTCATAAATTATAACCGTTGGATGCACATCTATCAACGGTTGAGATGCGGTGTACACTTATTAGTCTCACATCGGTGCACATCCAGCAATAGTATTTGGTACAAATCATGATTTTAGAATTCATCAATTTCACTATTTGATTTAAATACAATTTTTATATGTTGCTAAATCCTGCTTGCGGTCGTTTTCATCATTTGCTCTATAAATTGCCTTGCAACTCACTCCGATCCTAACGTGCTTATATAATTTTGGAGGTAAAATTAAAGAATTGACATCTGATTTCACTCCTCCAATTTAACCAAGGAAGTCTATTTTTTTATCAATTGTGAGTCTGGCACATTATTCATGCATGTGTGCAATATTTATATTTTAATTTATTTTGAAGACTTGTAAGTTATTAATCTAGAATTATTTCATTATTTCTACAGGTAGGATAAATTATTAATTTTCATAAACCTAAAAATATTAAGGTGATATTTAGGTTTACTAGACTGATTGGTGATAAGATTAAATTTAACCTATTCCCTGATCAAAATCTAAAATTGAGTTGTGAGCAAAATCAAGTTGAGCAAATATGACAAAATCAGCCTGCTCCAAATGTAATATAATTTAAGATGGAATATCAAGTGCCGGTATAAGAACTAGGGTTATGTCGATATCTTTATGGGAAAAATGTTTATCCTTTTGAATGACACAACTTATATCCTTTCACTCTCACAAAGAGGTGGAACCCATATTTTTATTTTTATTTTGTAAACTCTCTCTCCTCCTTTATCTATCTCTTTCTCTCTCTTAAAATGACACAACTTTATATGTATTAAAATGACACACACTTTTCCCTATCTTTATTCATGTGGCACATTATTCATACAAGTTGAGACCCATGTAAACCTTACATACAGGGGTGTTCAAAATGTCCAAAAGAACCAAACCGATTCATAATCAAACTGCTCCACAATTTAAAAACCAGTTATTTTTAGAAACCAGTTTCATATAAAACCACATTTTATTTTATAAATTGGTTATTTACCAAACCATAAAAATAATTGGTTATCCATTGTTATCCATAATAACCATACTGCTCTACAATTAAAGAACAAATAAGTATTATCTTTTATCATACATATTATATTAGTCAATTGTCTCAAACTTCCAAACAATAAACTAGCAAAAGAAGTTAAGCAGCTCAAGTAGAAAATATTTATTTAAAAAAAATTACACATAAATCGAAAGGTCGCATCCTAAGAAAACACTTCTTATGTAACGTAATAACTTTTTTTCCCAAAAAAATAAAAAATAACCACATCCAGGCCTCCGAGCAAACTCATAACTTGATAAGGCGAAGGCTTTGAAATGATAAAGATGAAGTTAAAATATAATAATGAAAAGGGCAACGAAATTAATCAACTGGCTTAACGTCTCTGAGAGCGCCATTAAAAGGACAACTCACAATGGATTTACTTATTTGTTCTTTAATTATAGAGCAGTTTAGTTATGGATAACCAATTATTTTTATGGTTTGGTAAATAACCAGTTTAAAAAAATAAAATACAGTTTCATATGAAATCAATTTTTAAAAATAACCAATTTTTAAAATGTGGAGCAGTTTGATTATGGATTGGTTTAATTATTTTGGACATTTGAACACCCCTACCATACCTTCCTCTCCATCAGTTCAAATGAAACTCTAGTAACATAAATCTTGAGAGAACGAAGAGCAACTTCTTTTATAATTTAAAATTAATTCAATTGTTCTTCTACCAATCACTGTCAAAATAATGTGAAATAATTTCTATAAGAATCATTTCATCCAGAGAGTTCCAAAATAATGAAGATTCTTGTAAGAAATAGTTGGTCAACTACCTATAACCGGGAGAAGTAAATGACTACTTATAATTTTACCCCAAGGAGTTGCGGGTTTTTTTTCTACCAATTAGGGCCCTCCCTTCCCCACCCCCGTGGGGATGGTCTACATGGTTGATAAACCCCTAGTTCATCAGATTTTTCAGCATAAATTAGTATCAATTTGTGTGATTAATTGGATGAAAAGGAGGTTAATGTCCTAGAAATCCCTCAAGTGCAAGTTCTGAAAGCTTTGTTGAAAATTTACACTGTCTTGTAGGGAAAGGAAGCCCAAAAAGCAGCAGAAAGAAGGAAGAAGATTTTGGAGAAAGGGAGAATGCCTAAGTGTTGAGCGCTGAAACGTCCACACAGAACGTTTTAGCGTGCTGCTACAAATTGAAGGCAAAAGTTGCTGGTGCTGAACGCTAAAATGTCCACACAGAACATTTTAGCGCGCTGCTGTTGGAAAAGTTTCGGGTCTTGGGTGCTAAAACCTCCTGATCAAACATTTTAGCGCCCTTATGTGGGAAAAGTCTCTGGTCTCGAATGCTAAAATATTTAAATCAAGTGTTTTAACGTTGGAGTCAGTTAAAAGCAGTTGGGAATCTGCCAGCCATGGACGCTAAAACGCCCATCAAGAACGTTTTAGCGCCCAATGCAATTAAAAGCAATTGGACATCCGTCAAGCCTGGACGCTAAAACGCCCATCAAGAATGTTTTAGCGCCCATGTTATTTTTCAGCAGAATTTGTAACACTATAAAATGCAAAGGCCTTCACATTTTCTGATAAAAAATTCTCTACCATATCTATCTCTCCTACATCAGATCATCTGATCTGACTTCTCTCTCTTACTTTCCAAATTCTTAGGAGTAGTGTGTTAGTGTTCATATGTAATTGCACTAGAAGATTGAAGACTTATTATCATGACAATGGAGTTTGATCTTTCCTCTTCTCTTGTCTTTATTTCAATTATGTCTGAGTAGAGTCCTTTGTAGTCTGATTCAATGGAACTCACGTGTGAATTTATGAATGGTTAATTAGATATTTTGTTTCTCTATTATGTGATTTGTATGAAGTTGTCTTGATCAATTCTCCATGTTGAGGGAATAGTGTATAACAGACATGTTTACATTGTTCTATAGTTGACAACTTTATCATTAGTTTTTTAGTAGTCAAGACATTGATGCTATGATACTGGTGTAATCTTAAGACCTTAGTAATTAATGCATGTATTAAGAAGGAAATCACCAAGACATTGGGGTTTCTGATTAATGTGTCTATCAGGGAAGTAAAACATTACATCCTGATGATAAGTAAAAGGTTGATTAACATCACATAGTAAATAATTCATTATGAAATTGGTTCATCCATAAGTTCATGCTTGAGGGAAATTGACATCTGACTACTTGTTAAGTATATTCATATTTTGTTTGTTTTGTAATTATTTAATTTTATGCAATCTAAACTTCTGTTGACAAGAAATCCATGCAATTCAGAACTTTTCGATTGATTCAACTCAATAACATCTGGTTAGTCAGTGCTTGACACAAATCCTCGTGGGAATGATCTTTACTTATCATTTTATTACTTGTATGACTAGTGCACTTGCTAATCTGACAACAATGGTTCATAACTACTCCTCTTACTACAGGACGCTTACCTAGCCAACATTTAGATCCGGCTCTACCCAAACTTTTCTGGTTTACCCCAACATTCCCCACTTGTCCGATTGTTGATGAGCAGTTGTTGGATATCAAACGGACCTCCCAGAAGGTAATTTTAACGTGGCCGATTTTTCCTCTTTTGCAATCAGTTTCGCTACAGCGCCCACTACTCTAGCTAATTGTCCACCCTCCCGAATGTAATTTCTATGTTATGTATGAACATGCCTAGATTTTGAATTTGTTAAAAAATCGATTTTTAACTTGATAACCGGTTTATGGTTGATAACCGGTTGTGATTCAAAACCGGTTATCAACCATAAACCGATTTTGGAACTGGTTTCAAACCGGTTTAGAAAATTAAAAACCTTTTTTAGAAGAAGAAAATCGGTTCGGTTTGAAAACCAAACACTTTAAAACCAGTTTGATTCGATTTTTGTTAAAACCGGTTATGAACCGCTTCATGCACACCCCTACTTACATGCTCAATAATGACGAATCCCCTAAGCGTGTGTGGATAGTTCGTTCTTTTAATGATGACCCAGCGGCCATTTGTAACACCCACAATAATAATAAAAAAAGTTATACTAACTAAAGACCACAAATAAAAATTATTTAATTAAACCTATAAAATATTTACTAACAAAATGATAAACTTAAGAACAACAAATAAATATTTCTTAAAACAAATAATGTAATTTAACACAAGTTATATTTATTAATTAACAAAAATAATATATATGATACTTAAAGAAGAAATATTATCAATTCGCATAATATATACTTAGAAAATATTGAGTGTACATGTTGGAGTATCGGAAAATATTGAGAAATGTCGGACACAATATGTCTGATTTGTTGAAATACGAATGCATCATAGTTGAGAGTAAAGAAGTGTGTGTGAATATGAGGGAGGGAAAATTATAAAAAGAGGAAGGGGAGGGTGGAGCGGAAATGTAGTACTCGAGGAGCACTTTTGATTGGATGGGATGGAAGTGAGTCAGAGAGAGAAAGAAAAAGTTAGAGAGAGAAAAGAGAACAAAAATAAAAATTTAATATAAGTATTACATTCGTATTGGAAGAACTAGACCCAGACTATATTAAATTTTTCGAGGAGGGTGGGAGTGAAAATGTAACATGTGGAACACCGTATGCTGTTTTATTTTTTTTAAAAAAGCGGCGCTTATGGCGCCATTTGAATTAGAACTTTGTCATCTTAGGTAACAAAACAATCCCAAACAAAAATATTCTTAGATTTTTTTAGGTATTAAATAATGGAAAAAGTGCTTATCTTTTAAATGACACAACTTATATTCTTTTACTCTCATAAATAGGTGGGACCCACACCTTTATTTTTTTTGTCAACTCTCTCTCCTCCTTTATCTATTTCTTTCTCTCTCTTAAAATGACACAACTTTGCATCCTTTAAAATGAGACACACTTTTCCCTTTAAATAATATTGACTTGGTTTCTTTTTTTCCATGCTAGCCACTAGCGGACCCACTTGTGGGTATTTTGCCCACAAGTGGGGTTATAAAAAATTTTATGTCAGGTTTTTTTTTCTTGGTTGCAGGTCTTTATTTGTCTCTTGGTTTAATATATATTAGGAGTAAATATCCTTTTAAGTCCCTAACAAAAAATATGTTCCCCATTTCAGTCCCTTACAAAAAAAAATTAGTCTCGAGGTCTCTAAAAAATTTAAAGGGGATCAATTTAGTTAAAATCATGATCCCTCACAAAATCAAAAAAGATCTATATTAGTCCCTCAAAAAGACCAAAATGGGTCCACTTTGAATTTTATAGGGACCAAGTGACTAATTTTTTTTATAATGAACTGAAGTGGGGACCAATTTTTTTGTTAGGGATCAAAAAGAATATTTATTCTTATATTAGTTAGCAACGTAACAACGTATGAAGATGGTTAAAACAACGTAGCAACGCAAATTGATAAGAGAGAAAACTTATTCTTCCTCCCCTGTCACTTACCCATTCTCACGCTCTCTTCATCCTTTGTTTCATTTTCATTTTTATAAAGAGAGATGATTGATTGCATGTCTGACATTCTGTACAGGTAGTGTTGACTTTTTTATTCGGCACTATAAAATAGAATGATGATGTATACATACTGGAGTATATTCTCATATTTGTTTTGGAGGATTTGTAAGATTTAAGGGGGAATAATTGGTCAAACTATTGTCTGCAGCTTGTTATGGAAGCAACTAAATTATGAGTGGGTTCAAGCGTTGATTTAAACTTTATTTACAAAGAAAAATTCGGGGACAACCCCACCACTAAATGTGTGGACATAAAAAAAAATTTCTGGGTGATGCTAGCAATGATGGGTCAGGAAGCACTCCACAACCATAATTGAAACCGGTACTGTGTATGAGCTGCAATAATGCAACTGCTAGTTCTACTAACACGTACAACCAGGGTCAATTTAAATAGGCCAACATTATTCCACCAAAGAAAAAATAGGCCAACATTGTCGGCATGAATGTGAGAAAGTGAGATGGTATAATGTAGAAGACGAACTAGCCTTTGATCAAGTTAAATAGCCGATCTAGACTTCGATTCAACAAACTATAACCTACCCATGATGGAGCCCCATAAACAAGATATTGTTTTGATATTGGATTACCTTATTAAAACGAGTGGGGGAATGGAAAGTTACTTAGAGCTTGATGGATGACTTGACGAGAAGCCGAATAAGTTGAGGATGAATATAACCTACCCTATCTGTCACTTTGTTATGTGCCACATGATCTTCTCATTCTCTTAACTGTCTTGCATTAATGCAACCAAATATACGGTTCCTTGCCATGTTGTTAACAAATTAATTGGGTTGCATCTGTGCTTACAAGATTCGGAACCCAGAATTTTGTCGACATTCATTGCTGGAAAGCAATTTGATTTGAAATTACACCTTTCATGAACAAAGGCCTGGATTGTTTTTACTTATATTATTATTTTTAGTTTTATTTTTTGTATGCGCGCTTTGAGTATGTGATTGTTGAGTTCTATTCTTGTTATTTAAAAAAAAAAAAACTGGACTTAAGTATATATCTAGGATTATATTTCATCCCTATATATACTCACTCTAGTCACTTAAGTAGTTATGCTTTCTAAATTAATAGTGCACACACATTTCTCTCTCTCCTCTTGAAAGAATTAATAATTAATTTAAGAATATTTATGGATTTTCATTTTCTCCTTTAACATGACACAACAAACTTTCCTACACACAACATTTTGTGGGGCCCACACATTTTAAAACAAAAAAGAAAAGAAAAATATGACACGCAAAACGAATCTCTATAATAACATTACACAATCACTTTTCCTACACCATAATAAACATAAAATCCAATATTTATATGTAGCCATTCGGAACAGGTGATTCAACTCTAGACAAGGATATTTCGCATGCTCATGCTAGCTATAAGAGGTGTATTATTTGTGTTGATAAACTATGATAATTCGTTAACATTCGAAACCAGTGTTTTCCGCCGATCCAATTATTCCTTCAACGATGGCAAACAACATATATTTTAGATATAATGCTCAGGTTTTAACAGGGGTTAGTTCAGTACTTAAAAGTTGAATTACTTATAATATTTAGGCCAACAATTTTTTTCTGTGCTAGGGTTGGCCACTGCCTCTCCCTGAATTTAAGAATTTTTTTTACTATATATATGTAATTTTGGGGTGAAAAAAATTTAATTTTGAAATAAAAGAAGTAAGTAATTAGGCTAAAAATTTCAAAAAAAATTAAACAAAAACAACTTTAGAGATTGAAATTGTAATTTTTTCCAAAGGAAGTATTAAACTTTTAAGGCTCAAGAAAAAAATTCAAAATCAGGCACACTTGATTATCAAGAGGGTGGCGAAAATCATTGTCAAAGTAAACAATAGCAAAACACAAACAGGAGTTCCAATTTTTTGAGCTAAATATTGGGGAAAGAATAGAGCCCGCATCCATTGTCAAATGGAAGATAATCAATATATAACAGACTTTGAAATTGAATAGAAGATCAATTTTTTTTAATGATTCTTTGATTACATATATGGAAAAAGAAATTGTTTTGAATTTTAGCATAGATTCAATTATAGAAGAGTTTAATAATATGAAAAAACGTAGAACAAGAGTTAAATGAATTGGCCTTCAATTTTGTAATAATAATATTTCAAACATTTTATATTAGGTTCATATATAATTATAAGTACTTTTCTTAATAATATATAAAAAAAAAAAAAAAAAAAATTGCCCCCGCTATACAAAGTTTCGGGTCCGCCACTGGTGGTACCCTTATATAAGCGCATGTGACATGCGTTGGTTTTGAAGTAAAATAACCTTCCATTTCTCAACTTATTTTTCAACCAAGTAAAAAAGATATAAATTAAGATAACCACCCAAGAAAGCATAAACAAATGTTGAAAAAGGGAAGGCTATGTTAATGGCACCACGTTATCTGGAATACACTCCATCGAAATGATTAATTAAAGAGAGATTTTAAATTCCAATAGGTTCTTCCAACATGCCAGATCTGATCATAGAGATAATGAAATCGATTTCGAGTAGTTTTGCTTTTGCCCAATTTGGAGATGGGCATCACCCACTTAATTCCAGCGCATCAGGATTCGAACCTAACACACATAATAAATAGCCTTTTCAATTTAGTCAATTCCATCAAATGTTTAAGCACATGTGAGCAATCGTGTTTGATTTTGACAAAAAATTTGTTGGGTCCGTTTCCCATCCCGGCCCATATTAATGACGCCATAATCTCTTGTTTATAAAAGATGCTTAGATGTTGAGCCGTCAGAGAGAGAAGAAGAAAGAAAAGAAAAAACACGCAGGAGAAAAACGCAAGTCAAAGACGAATATTCTTTGAGGAAGAAACCAGCGTCATTGTTGAAGAAGAAGACTATCATGTAGAGTAGGATTCTCTATCCCCTTTACAAAGAGAAACACTTGTGTAAGGTACTTCTGAGTAGATCCATCCTTTAGAGGATGAAGTCCTCTGATTATTGAGCCAGAGAGAATCTTTTGTAAATCTAACTATTCATAGTGGAGTTTTTTTTTTCTCGACTTGGTCTCATGATTTTTACTCTTCACATTGAAAAGGTTTTTCACGTTAAAGTTCTTGGTGTTCTCTTCCTCCTTATATCTATTTTTGATTTGTTGTTATTGTTCACTATCGCTTCTGCATGCCGACCTGAAGAAGGTCGGGCTAATTGAATCTGAGGTCGGGCTCCGAGACACAACAGTGGCATCAAAGCTTTTAGATTAAGGGCTCTGTGAGGTTAGAGATGGAGGGTGTCGTAGCGCATAATGGTGACATGTTCAAACTCACAACAGAGAATTACTCATATTGAAAACCCATGATGCAGGATCATCTTTATTGCAAGGATTTATATGAGCCCATTCTGAGCGTGGCCAAGCTAGAAGGGAAGAGCGATAAAGAGTGGGACCTCCTCAATATGAAGGCGGTCGCTATGATCAGCAAATTCATTGACAAGAGCTTGTTCTAGCACGTGTCAACCTACACAAACGCTCGCGAGCTGTGGACGAAGCTGGAATCCTTAATCTAAAAGAAGACGCCATAGAACAAAGCATACTTGATGCCCCGACTTATGAAGCTAGACTACAAGGACGAACAAAGCATGATTGAGAACCTGAATACATACAAGGGAATCGTCAATCAGCTGACAAAGATTGCCATGAAGATTGATGATGAGTTGCAAGCATTCTTGCTGTTCAGGTCGTTGCCTAAGAGCCGTGACACTTTGGTGGTGACACTTAGTGTAAGAACCCGCACCGCTAATTAAGGTAATTAGTGAATTAATTATGATAATTAGGAAATGATTTCATAATTGACCTAAATAATTAATATTGGGCTTAAATAATTATACTGAGTGAGTAAAAATACTGAAAGTCGCTTTTCGGAAGAAAAGCGCAGATACCGGTTCTGCTACCCGGTATAAATGCGTACCGGAAAAGTATCCCGGAAAATTATAACGAATGTATGATAATTACTAGAATATTATGTAGGACTTGTAAAACAAGTTTCAAGTCAAAATAACGTAATCTGATGCCAGAACTGATACTGGCTATGGAAAAGCGCGTACCAGAAAGGTGCTCCGAAAAATAAAATAAAAATATGACAAATCTTAGAAAAATGTCTAGGTCTAGATTCCGAAGTTTGGGATCAAGATTTTTTACTTTGCTATTAAGGCTAATACTGCGCTTGAGTGGCCAATTGCCTATATAGTCATTAGTTGGGCACAAAACCCTAAATAACCATATTTGGCTACGTGGGTTTTGGAGGAGGCTGAACACATTTCTTCTCCTAGCTCTTCCTCTCCATTCCTTGAGTCAAGTAGCCATTTTCTTCACATTTCCTCTTCTTAACACTTGGTTGGGTGGGTGGTGGGAGTGTGAGGCTGCATTCTCTGCACACTCAGCCATTGTGGGGTGTGTTGTGAGGTCTTTTTTGAGGGTTTGAGTTGTGTTGAGAGGGAGTTGGGAGCTTTCCTTGGTTGTGGAAGCTCCAAGAAGCAACCTTTGGGTAGGAAGATCAAGTCTTGAGCACCATTTTCGTACACCTTTGTGTGGCCTGAGTTGAGGAACCTTGGGAGAGCTCCAAGAGCACATAATACTCTGTTTCAAGCTTGGGGTAAGTTTCCTCACCTTTGATCTTAGTTTTGATGCTTAAAGTTGATGTCTTGGCCATGTTTAATGAGTAAACAAGATGGTATAATGAGTATGAACCTAAAATAGATTAAAGATGCATGCTTTAACGTGTACATATGTTAAAAGTTGAATCTTTGGGTTGGATATTCACGAAATGCAGAAACTGCATTCTGTCGTGAGATATCCGGATATTTGTCGAACAGATATCCGGATATCAGTATCCGGATATGCATATCCGGATATGGTATCCGGATATCCATATTCAGATATGGGAACTGGGTATCCGGATATGGTATATCCGGATATGGCCAGTGTGATATCCGGATATGACATATCCGGATATGTTCCCTGTAATATCCGGATATCCTGGGTTTTCGAAGAACAGTAGCTGTGCTGTGTGAACAGTAAGCTATTGGGGGTTTGTGGACCCTAGATTAAGGAAGTTTAACTTCTGTAATTAATGAACTAAGTCAGAATCACATGATTAAGGGATTATGGCTTTGTTGGAAGCCTTAAGACGTAAAACGTAAAGGAAAGGCGTAGTCTTTAAGTTGTATGCTTGAGATGCATAAATATTGATGTATTATTGGTCCATATCAGATTGTGATACTGCTGTTTTTGGACTTGAGAGTGGTTGGACTCTTGGCTTGGATAGCTAGCTTGCAAGGTAAGCTTTCGTGTCCTCGGTTTAGCCATTTTGTTGTTCCACCATGTCCCATGGGGATGGGTTTATGCATGCTGTGTTACATGCTTTATCGTTTTGGAAATGCTGTTGAGCTATTTATATGCAGTGTGCTTTTATGAGATGCATGTGGTGTCCACCTATACGGTAAGCCTGAGTATGTAGTACATACAAGATGGTGAGGCTGTGGGTGAGGTGCAAGCGGTGTTCCTTGTACTCATGTATGTATAGACGTATTCCTACATTTCTCTGGCCAGTAGATTTGTTAAGCACACATGGCATGATTAATTGCTGCATCGCATAGTTTTGGAACTTATATTGTAAATACTGTTTTTGAACTTATATTACACATGTAAGTGAGCTTGGGGTGGAAACTCCTTGAGGACCCCTTGTCTTACTGAGATTTCTTGTTAGAGATCTCACCCCACGTTTGGGGACGCTTATTTCAGGATCAGGTAATGTCGAGGGCTCAGGTGGCAGGAGGCCAGAGCTGAGTTGATATTATGATATGCTGTCCTGCTGGATTGACTGCTGTTATGTTTCCCGCTTTGTTTGAGTTATTATGTTGAGACTGTTATTGGGCATTGTTGCCTTATTTGGTGAGCATGGGGTTTGTCCATGCCACATGATTGTTGTTGTCTTTTAAATTGATGTTGTAATTAAAGTATCAGGATTTTGACCCAGGCTGCGTGTTGTAGTCCTGTGGCTTTAGATACTCACATTATATTTATGTACGAGGTATTCAGTTAGTTGTCTTGGAATTTACATACAGGCAGTATTTTATGAAATTGATTAAGTAATCAAGTTGGTTAAGTTTAATGACATCATAATTGAATTAAAGAAAAAGTTATTCCGCATTTTAATTAAGCGTGGCTTAATACGATAGCATGTTAACAATCCGGGTTAACACGGGCTGTTACACTTAGCAACTCGACCCCAAAAGGAAAGATAACACTGGACTCAGTTGTAGACAACCTACTAAATGAAGAGCCAAGGAGGAAAGAAAGAGGTTAACCCAGCAGAATGAATCAAATGTTATTGAAAATCATGAAAAACGGCACGTCAAGGTCGAAGTAAAAGCCGAGGTCGTGATAAGTCAAGAGGTCGATCAAAGCCGAGGTCGGATACTCTCACATGTTTCTACTGTGGAAAACTGGGTCATTGGAAGTCAGAATGTCAGACCTTGAAGAAGGATCAAAGGATAGGCAATGTCAATCCGGATGCAGTAGATCCGAAGAAGAAATAATACCAGAGCACCAGGGCTGTAGCAGATAAGGCCGAGGTTGATGTCTTTCTGATTGGTGAAGACAACTACTTGAATATAGTCCTTAATGACTGTTCACGGGTTGTGTAACAGCCTGTTGTACACCGGTATTTTCAAAATTGATTATGATATTAAGCGTAGTTACAATCACAGCAGTTCATTTAAAAATGCGAGTAAACTTTTTACTTTTCATTACGTAAGCGTTTAAGACAAAAATAATTCTAAACAATAATATAAAATCTGTGATCATAACTGAATTCTAAATGCGAAATAATCAAAATAATTGCTTAACTATCATACTATGCTTATCTTAAGCCACTAAGGGGTTCCCATAAACCCACTTAGCATAATTCTCACTTTTACTATTTTTACATAACTGAACATGGTTCAGTCTTTTGAACATTGTGCGAAACTTGCATGCTACGAACCTCTCATCTTTTAATATGTTATTCTAGACTTAATTATCTTTCCAACAAGCTATCATACGCCCCATAAAGTTCTAATTTGCTCCGGTTATCACCGTTTGAAGTTGGACAAACAAAGCTGCCAGCCAACCTCAAACAGGGTACCAAACATCCCCTACCATTGCTAAGATTCTGAACAAACTACTTTACCAATTGCTCTCAAATTTGTATACAGTAAACTAAACACCTTGAGCTTCAATATAACATATCATGGGCCTAATTTGACCAAGAATTGAGAGAGAAATAAATTTCTTAAAACTGTCACCCGACAGCCCCTGCTACAGGGCGTTCTGGACAGTCCCCATTCAAACGCCTCTATAGGTCTGAGTACAACTCCAACGACTACCAGATTTTGATAAAACATAGTTGACATCTCAATCTTCAAAATGGTGTATGGAACATCCCTATTGGACCCTTGTGGAGAGAGATATGCTCTCCCAAGTTCACCCAAAAACTATCATTTTATATAAAATTCGACGACATCTCTTTTGTTTATTCAACCTATCCCACTTTATCAAAAGTGTGTTTGTGACACCCTCCCCTGTATGCATCCAAGGGAAGTGTCTGCTAAAACCGATTAGATTCGCAACATTATCGTATATAATCCATAGTCCGTAAAAACATTTTGATGTTACCAATTAAAACTTGCCTGAAAAACTGACTTTGTCAAATAGAAACAGCAAGTAAATTTAAAAAAAAAAAACTTTCGTTGCGCAACTCTGATTTTTCCTGAAAATAGCCTGTCTTGAAAAATCATGTAAATTCGAAATCAAAAGCTTACAAAAAATTTCTTTGCTACGAAGAAACTAGATATCAGGGGCTTTACAGTTATATAAAATATAAGTCAATCGGAGATCTGTGGCCCCAGAAACAGAAATCACAAAGTACTCGATAATTCAGTGTATTTTCCAAAAACCTCCTGACTTGTAAAAATCATAATATATCGGGCTTGTAAGCTTTGAACATAATCTTTATATAATCTGAAAGTACACAACTGGGGCTTTACATACATATAAATTATACCTCATTCAGAGGTTTGTAGCCCCAGAACGACAACTTGCAAGGTGCTCGCTAAAACAGTGCAAAGATCCAATTTCAAATACAATAGCAATTATTTTCGCAATTAACTACCCGAGTTACAACAGTTTCAGACAGAATATAAAAATCATGCTACAACTCCTTCAAAACATAATATAAATCAAAACATGCCATTCTTCAAAGGTTACATCAGAGTTGAATATTCAATACACATCCAACATGAACATCAAATTACAGAAGGTTTCCAAATAGCAGAATTTAAACAGAACATTTCCATGAAATCATGTCACCAAATACTTCTACGTCCTCCTGCAATTTTATAAAAATTGAGCCCCAGAAGGGGTGAGAAAAATCCCAGTAATGTGGCAGAAAATCCAATAATACAACAGTATCAACTTAGATGCAGAATTTCCAACATTGTCACATCACCAATCATTTCATAGAATGTCAAAATGCACATGTTGCTTATATAACGCCATCATATTGTATGCTCATAGCACTAGTGTGCGCATACTTACTCAATTGATCACCAATCATTTCCGTAGGATGTTAAATGCACATGTTGCGTATATAACGCCATCATTTGTATGCTTATAGCACTATTATGCGCATACTAACTCAATGGATATTCCCATTTTAGCTCCAACATGGTGGAATTCCAATTGAGGCCTGGTACCTGAGGGATGCCTATATGATGCGTGCTCAATCATATGCTTTTTTTCATCAATTCTTCCATTTTTCAAAACTGTATGCATATGAATACATGGGATGCTATGCTTTGCTTCACACGCACATCATAAAATGCAAAGTTATGATGTTCATGCTCATCATCATCATTCCTCATCATAGGTCATAGTTCACATTACTATAACACCAACATTTCCAAAGCATATTGTGTACTTAGCACAACCGAATTCCCAATAGTTACATTTCAAAACAGATTTCATTCCTTTACAAAATAGGATTTCGGTTGAGACACACATCCATAGGAGCAACAAATCAAAAATCTCTGACCTAAGTCAACAGTCACAAAAGGTTTAACCACCGAACACTTACCTCAAGTCTTTAACATTTTTAATCAAAACATCACCAATCAACCCACTCTTTTAGAGGTTAGCACACCTAACAAACATATGTACCCAGTCAGAATTCATCACAAATATTTCCTATACATGACATAGCTTTCCCATTCTCCTAAATCCTTGGTTTGTAATCGGTTTCTAGGTCCATATACTAAGCGAATTTTCTGCCATTATATCAATTTACCAATTGTCCTTAATTGACAAAAATCCAAGGTATTCAATACATGCAAGTTCGGTTTTCAACCTTCACTAGGTACTTAGTATATTCATTTTATCACTTCTACACATTATATAGCATTTCCACTCTTCTTAGTACATGATTTATAATCAAATTTCAAAGCTCATTACTAATAAGTTTTCAGACTTAAAGGTGCATTACCAAATGGTTATCAAGAGACAACACTCAAGTGTTCCATGTAGGCAGATTCGGTTTGCACAGCCATTACCAAAAAGCTTAAAATTTTTAATTACATAACATTTTATACATGACTTAGGAGGGCGATAGTGAGATCTGACATGTTGCCTACAATAATTCTTAATGCATTCAAGGCTTGATTCATCGAATAGATGCTTATAACTTTCATTTAACACAATTCTAACAATATCACTTAGGCATGAACTAACAGGTTATTTAACATGATGACTACAAGAGTTATAGCCACATCCAAGGTGCTTATAAATTTATCATTTTACATATTATGTCCTATATGGTTTTAGGGGGCATTAGCGAGAACATGCAAATCTGCCTACAAAGCTCCATTGGTTGCATGTCTTACAAGGCTGCCTAAGTTAGGAAAGTGTAGCAAGCAAGTAGCTTGCCTCCACACATTGTTGTACGTATGCAGCAAGGAAAAGTAAAGTGCAAGGATGACCAAAATGATTGCAAACAGTCCATGTGCAGATTTTTTGAAGGCCATGTGCGCACAAGTGAAGGAAGAAGAAAGACTATGCCATGTGGAGGTTTCTAGCCAATAAGAGGTTGACTTGTGGAGTCACTTAAGATGAGTTAGGATAGGTTGTTGATGGGTTTGGGCTGCATCAAGTGGGCTACAAAAGGCCTAAAGCTTCACCCCAACAAACATAAGCAATTTAGAAATATGCACAAGCCCAAATGACACTAACTTGGGTACTAGCCCAGAAATTCTAAGTCCTCAAGCCCAATTATTTTTAATTCTTTTTATATGTTACTACATAATTATCCCTACATGCATAAAATAATTTCTCACCTAAAATTATAATTCTAATAATTTTCCTAACTCAATATTAATTTTACACTAGTAACCACACAATTCTAATTCCAATCAATAATTACATGAAACTCTAATTTTCACACATGCATACTTATGCCTTCTAATATATTTTATGTATTTTCCTAAATATTTATGTGGGATGTTACACTTACCTATCTCATGTACCACCTACTACTTATTATTTTATAAGTCTTCTAAGTATTAACTAAGGCTTTCATACTTTATGATTTTTAATCCAAGGCATGCAGTCACCTCTACTATGACATTTTTAATTAACTTCCTAATTATTCACTTATCGCATAAAATATATATATATATTGATTATTATTTTCATGTTCCCACTAGTTAGTAGTTAAGGTTCCTACCTATATTGTAATTAAATGTAATACTATCTCTTTTTAATTATAGTTTCGAATTCCTAAGATATATATATATATATATATATATATATATATTCTCACTTATAATCTCAATTTAAAATTCTTTTCCTAACTTAAATTAATCCGACTCTAAACGTAAATGGGATTCGAATTTCAAGCATGCTCCACATCCCTAATTGCCAGTTATGTAATTTCCTAATTATGCGGGATGTTATAATGTTATTATCATCAAGTGGTACCTAATAGACAAGGGTGGCACTCAAGGACCAATAATGCCTTTGTGCTCTTACAACCCACAACAATTTATATCATTTGTCTCACTTTACAATTCATTACTTACTTTGTTAATCCTAAATCATTTCAATCACCTTATTCCATTTGCATGCATTCTGTCAACATACATATAATCATAACCTAAAATAGGCCTATTTCTCTTTCATCACATACATGCTTCAAATATTACAGAAGGTCCATAATTTACAAATTACAATCCTTCCAAATAATGAGCTTAAATACAAATAACTTCTCTATGTACAACATGATAAATATACAACTAGACTTAGGCAAAATATGGCATGAACAAAGATGACAATATGCATAATCCTAAATCAATATACAATGTTCATGCCCTAAGTCTAGCCTATGCCAAAAGTTGCCTGAAAATGCAAAACAATCTCTATGTCCAAGTGCTCATCCCATGGGCCTCTTGCCCACAGCTCTAGCCCCACTGCAACTACATGAAATAAAGCCCCAAACATGGGGTGAGATATACGAATATATCTCAGTAACCAAGAGATTCTGGAGATTACTCCGTCCAATGGCTCACTCAGATATAAATCAATAATGCACCATAACAACCAATACAGGATAAAGCAAGGGATTAGTTAAGTAGGGATGCATAGGGAGTAAAAATATGATGAGCCTGGAATGGTCAATGTCAAAACCACGCAACATCCGGCCTATTGACCTCGGTATATGGCCTACGGGTTCTCATCCGAGCAAGTGTTCCTAAAACATCAACCAAGGCACCCACCACCAATACACCCGAGACATTCCTAGAGCGCTCCTCAACGGATAACAACTCCATGACCCTAGGTCAACTGGAACTCCCTCAAAGAGACCTATCCAGTGGAAGTCCGTAATTTAAAACCCCGCGTGCACCCTGCGTATTAAACATAGATATGGTAATGGCGCAACTAAATAAATGTGGAAGCTAACTTTTTTCTTTTCAATTATGACATCATTATTATTAACCAAGTTGATTACTTATTCCTTTTTCAAAATATTTCCTGTATGTAAATTGCAATAAAGAATTAACTGAATAACCTCATGACATAATTGTGTATCTAGTCACAGAACTATAACACGTAGACCGGACAATATCCTGATGCATTATACAACTCAAGACTAAATGAACATAACATAGTCAATTTGGCATGGACAACCCCCACGCTCACCAAATAAGGCAACAAAGCCCAATCAATGTCTCAAAGCAAATAACAATATGCTGAAATAAGGCGTAGCAATCTCTAACATATTAGCTCAACAGCATGTGTAAGAACCCGCACCGTTAATTAAGGAAACTAATTAATTAAATGTGAGAATTAGGAAATAATTCCATAATTTACCCTAATAATTATTATGAGGCTTTAATAATTATAGTAAGTGAGTAATAATGCTGAAAGTCGCTTTTCAGATGAAAAGCGCAGATACCGATTCTGTTAGCCGGTATAAATACGTACCGGTGAAGTATCCCGAAAAATTATAATAAGTGCATGAATATTCCTAGAATAATATGTAGAAAATGTAAAACAAGTTTCAAGTCAAAATAATGAGAACTGGTGCCAGAACTGATACTGGCTATGGAAAAGTGCGTACCAGAAAGGTGCTCCGAAAAATAAAATAAAATATGATAAATCTTGTAAAATTGAGTAGGTTAAGAATCCTAAGTTTGGGATTAAAATGATAAGCGTAGCAATTAATGATAATACTGTGCGTTTAGGACTTAAGTGACTATATATAGACTAGTTGGGCACAAAACCCTAGACATTCCTATTGTCCTACGTGAGTTGGGTGGCTGGTCAGTTTCTTGTTACTATTCCATTGGCTTTATCCTCCATTTCTTGAGCTTTGAGGCCATTTTCTTCTTGAATTCTTCTCCTAAACACTTGGTTGGAGTGAAAAGGCCAGCCATTTTCTGAGTTTGGGGACTGTCTTGGAGTGCTTAAGGGCTGACTTGTTGGTCTGAGTGTTGAGAAGCCTTGTCCCTTGCTTGTGAGGCTTCAAGGAGAACCTTTGGTGAGGAAGAACCTTGCTTGGTTACCATTTTCGTGTCCTTGTGGAAATAGAAACTTGGAGGCTGATTGGTGAGCTCCAAGAGCCATTGTTGCTCTGTTTTGAGCTTTGGTAAGCCTTACAATCTTTGATCATGAGTTTAAGTACTTAAAAATGGAACCTTGATGCATGTAACATTTTAAGATAATAACCTAACATTGGGTAATGCTAAACACACCTAGAAATGCATGTTTAAGCCTCTGTATTCGGTAAAAGTTGGACCTTTGGTTTGATATTTCGCGAAATGCAGAATCTGAGTTCTATCGCAAAATATCCGGATATTGGGTTGGAAATATCCGGATATTGATATCTAGATATGGGTATCCGGATATTGATATGTGGATATGGGGCTCTGTGGTATCCGCATATGGATATCTGGATATGCATATCCGGATATGATATCCGGATATGGCCCCGACATATATCCGGATATCCTGGGTTTTCGATGAACAGTAAGGTACTATTCATACAGAGGGCTTGTATGGGTTTGTGGACCCTAGTTTGATGAAGTTGAACTTCTGTAATAACTTAACTAAGTCAGAACCGATGTGTTTAAGGGCTTGTGGCTTTGTGAGAAGCCTAAAGACATGAAACGTAAGAGAAAGGCGTTGTCTTTATGAGTATGCTTGTAGATTTTGAATATTGATATATATTGTTGGTCTGAAAATAGATTGTGAATCTGCTGCGTTTGGGCTTTGAGCTGTGTGGACTCTTGGCATTGGGTAGTTAGCTTGCAAGGTAAGCTTTTGTGTCCTCGGTTTTGCCATTGTTGGTTCCACCATATCCCATGGGGGGATGGTTTATATGCATGATGTTGTTTTCATGTATTATTTGATAAATGCTGTAGAGCTATTATATGCGAGTGCCTTTATGATATGCATGTGGTGTTCCACCTATACGGTAAGCCTTAGTATGTGGTACATACAAGATGGTGAGGTTGTGGGTGAGGTGCAAACGATGTTCCTTGTACTGACTGTAGGTTATAGACATATTCTTGCATTTCTCTGTCCAGTAGAATAGTGATAACACACATGGCATGAATATCTGTTACACTGCATAGTTTTGGAACATATACTGTTAAAAGCTTTTGAGCTTATATTGAACATGTAAGTGAGCTTGGGGTGGAAGATCCTTGAGGACCCCTTGTCTTAGTGAGAATTCTTGTTTAGAGATCTCACCCCACGTTTGGGGACGCTTATTTCAGGTTCAGGTAACCCAGGGGTTGAGACCTCTAGTGGCAGGAGGCCAGAGCCTAGTTGATACATGATTATGCTGCTTATGCTGATAAGCTTTTATGATTGGATGCTGGATCCCATCTACTGCTTTATGGTTTTAGCTTCATTATTATGTTGTTGTTGTTGAGACTTGCTGGGCTTTGTTGCCTTATTTGGTGAGCATGGGTGATAAACCCCTAGTTCATCAGGTTTTTCAGCATAAATTAGTATCAATTTGTGTGATTAATTGGATGAAAAAGAGGTTAATGTCCTGGAAATCCCTCAAGTGCAAATTCTGAAAGCTTTGTGAAAATTTACACTGTCTTGTAGGGAAATGAAGCTCAAAAAGCAGTAGAAAGAAGGAAGTAGATTTTGGAGAAAAGGAGAATGCCAAGTGTTGAGCGCTAAAACGTCCCCACGGACCGTTTTAGCGCGCTACTACAAATTGAAGGCAAAAGTTGCTGGTGCTGAGCGCTAAAATGTCCAACACATAACGTTTTAGCACGCTGCTGCAAACTAAGGACGAAAGTTGCTGGTCTTGGGCGCTAAAACTCCCTGACCAAACGTTTTAGCGCCCTGCTGTAGGAAAAAGACTCTAGTCTCGAACGCTAAAACTTTCAATGCAAACGTTTTAGTGTTGGAATCAATTAAAAGCAGTTGGGGATCTGCCAGCCATGGATGCTATAACGTTCGACAGTACACGTTTTAGCGCCCAATGCAGTTAAAAGCAGTTGGACATCCGTCAAGCCTGGACGCTAAAACGTCCATCAAGACCGTTTTAGCGCCCATGTTAATTTTTTCAGTAGAATTTGTAACACTATAAAAGGCAAAGGCCTTCACATTTTCTGATAATTCCACCATATCTCTCTCTCCTACATCAGATCTTCTGATCTGACTTCTCTCTTACTTTCCAAATTCTTAGGAGTAGTTGTATTAGTTAGTGTTCATATGTAATTGCACTTGAAGATTGAAGACTTACTATCATGGCAATGGAGTTTGGTCTTTCTTCTTCTCTTGTCTTTATTTCAAATATGTGTGAGTAGAGTCCTTTGTAGTCTGATTCAATGGAACTCAAGTGTGAATTCATGAATGGTTAATTAGATATTTTGTTTCTCTATTATGTGACTGTATGATGTTGTCTTGATCTATTCTTCATGTTAAAGGAATAATGTAGAACAGACATGTTTACATTGTTCTATATTTGACAACTTTATCATTAGTGTTTTAGTAGTCAAGACATTGATGCTATGATACTGGTGTGATCTTAAGAGCTTAGTAATTAATGCATGTATTAAGAAAGGAATCACCAAGACATTGGGGTTTCTGATTAATGTGTCTATCAGGGTAGTAAGACATTACATCTTGATGATAAGTAAAAGGGTGATTAACATCACATATTAGATAATTCATTATGGAAATTGGTTCATCCATAAATTCATGCTTGAGGGAGATTGATATCTGACTACTTGTTAAGTTATATTCATATTTAATTTGTTTTTCAATTCTTTAGTTTTATTCAATCTAAATTCCTGGTGACAAGAAATCAATGCAATCAATAATCTTTCGGTTTATTCAACTCAATAACATTTGGTTATTCGGTGCTTGACACAAATCCTCGTGGGAACGATCTTTACTCATCGTTTTATTACTTGTATGACTAGTGTACTTGCTAATTTGACAACAAATTTTTGGCGCCGTTGCCGGGGATTTGGTTTTCAACATTGACAGATACCATTAGTTGTTGAGATTGAATCTTTTATTTTCAGCATTTTAATTTTTGTTGTATGAAATTATGTTCTCTGTTAATTCTGGTGTACGCGAGGTACTATTGATCAAAACTCTTTGTTGTTTGATCCAGAATTAGAAAGGAAAACTAGAAGGAACAGAAGGGAAGCCAGAAGAAGGCAAGTACTGGAAAGTGGTGAACCAAGTACTACAGTACAGGAAGAAATTATGGCAGAAAATCACGTGCAACCACCACAGAAGACACTGGAGATTACATGACTCATGCTGTCATTCCACCCATTGGAAGTGTGGTTAGACTTACTGTGGAGCCCAACAATTTCAAATTGATGCCTGCACTGGTACAGTTGGTGCAGGAGGAATAGTTTGCTGGAACAAGAGCAGAAGATCCATACCTGTACATTGAGAATTCTTTGTTGTTGAGTGACACTGTGAAATTCAATGGAGTAACCAGAGATGCCATTCTGTTGAGGCTATTTACTCATTCACCGAAGGATGATGCCAGGAGATGGTTGCAGTCACTACCACAAGGGAGTGTCACCAAGTTTTTGGCCAGATTCTTTTCAGCATCCAAGAAGGAAAAGTTGAAGGATGAGATCACAGGACTCAAGCAGAAGGAGTCAAAGCCAATCTATGAGGCCTGGGAAAGGTTCAAGACATTGTTGAGGAAATGTCCATAACATGGGATTGAAGTGTGGAATCAAGCAGCAATCTTTCTTCAAGGGATGACTACTAATACTAGGACATTGGTGAATGCCACTGCTGGTGGGTCATTGAACACCAAGACTCCTCAGGAAGCCCTTGACATATTTGAATCTTTGGCATCTTAAGAATTTGACAATGCTCCGTGACTGATAGAAGAGCAGGAATCATTAAGTTGGATGGGTATGATGCTTTGCTAGCCATGAATGATCAGTTAATGCAGACTCAGAAAGAGCAACAACAACAGTTGGGTGCTCTCACTAAGCAACTATCCTCTCAAAAGGTTGCTTCTGTGGACACTAACTGTGTGCGTGCAATTTGTGGGAAAATCCATATAACAGATGGTTGTGACTATGGGGTATCTACAGAACAAGCTGGAGTGAATGGAGTATGGTATGACCAGAGGAACCCTAACACCCAAGGGCGAAATCTGTATGTGCCACCATGGAAGAATAGGAATATACACAGCAGGGAAACGTCTCAATCTCTTTTCTTTAGTTTTTCTTTGTGAATAAATTTTTAGTGTAATTTAGATGTTAGTTGTAGTTCAGAATTTGGATTTCATTTTTTTTATAAAATTCCATGAGGATTTGACTGATCAGAATTTTAGATGATTGATCAAATTAAGGATATAATCTTATGCCTTGCATGTTGAGAAATGAAATGATTGCATGACTCATTCAATGTGTAAGAATATCGAGATTAGTTTTGATGCATAGAGAGGAAGTCAAGCATGCACTTTGAACTTTGAGGAAATTGAGCCTATTCAGAAATTTTTGTTCAGAGAGCATTTCACTACATGAGTAACTCTAAAACTTGCCTTGTTTCTTGTTTGAAATGGTTGATAATGTATAGGGTAGAGGCATTTCCTTCTTGAACCAGAAAGTCAAATGGTCAACCCTTAAGTTCCTGATGCATGAAACCTTTGAGCCTAGCCTGTTGTTGATAAATCACCACATCTATTCCAATCCTTTAGATTAAAAGTTTCAGATAAGTGATAAGGGTTGGAGTGTTTTGTGGGGAGGAAAGTATTTTTGCAATGATTGAATGTACAAGGTGTTTGAAACATGAGGAAGAAGGAAATGAAATAAAAAGAAAAGAAGAAAAGGTTGTGAAACACAAAGTGTTTGGAAGAGATAGAGGAAAGTGTTAAAAGAAACAAAGTATCTGAAAGAAAAAGAAATTTTTTGTTAAAGACACAAAGTGTCAGGAAGAAAAGGAGGAAGAAAGGTTCAAAGAAAAAAAAAGAACAATGAATGAAAAGGAAGAAAGATTGGGGAATTAGGAAGAAATTGATAAATATTGTGATTCCCTTTTATCTGAATCTGATTCATTTGATCTGAATTTCACCTGCCACAGAAATCCTTACCTCTAGTCAAGCCACACACCAAGCCTCATTGCCAATCATACTAAGACCTTTTTGATCTGCCTTATAGATCATTTTTGCCATGAATAGTGAGAAAATGGGCAAGCCTATGGAAGATTGAGTGCAGTGAAGAATGAGTGACAAGTTGATCCGTAAACACAAGTGTGCAAGAGAGTTAAATTCTCACAATTTTTGAGAAGTTCCTAGTGAGGGGGTGTTGTTGTTTGGAAAGTCTTTGTATGTCATCTTTACTGATCTGTTGAAAAACCACATATGATGTTGGGCAAGTCATAAGAAATAAGAGATTACATGGTTGTAAGTTGTATGAATGTGATCTTTTGTTAAATTAAGTCTATCCTCATGAGTTTCATCTGTAAGAATCTTGAATCCTTCTCTGTTGTGAGTTCATTACTGAAGGCAGCAATGTCCAAATCTGGGAATTATGATAAACCCCTAGTTCATCAGGTTTTTCAGCATAAATTAGTATCAATTTGTGTGATTAATTGGATTAAAAAGATGTTAATGTCCTGGAAATCCCTCAAGTGCAAGTTCTGAAAGCTTTGTTGAAATTTTACACTGTCTTGTAGGGAAAGGAAGCCCAAAAAGCAGCAAAAAGAAGGAAGAAGATTTTGGAGAAAGGGAGAATGCCTAAGTGTTGAGCACTAAAACATCCACACAGAACATTTTAGGGCGCTGCAAAAAAATTAAAGGCAAAAGTTGCTGGTGCTGAGCGCTAAAACATCCACACAGAACGTTTTACCGCGTTGCTGCAAACTAAGAGCGAAAGTTTTTGGTGCTCAGCGCTAAAACGTCCACACATAATGTTTTAGCGCGCTGCTGTTAGAAAAGTTTCGGGTCTTGGGAGCTAAAACCTTCTGATCAAACGTTTTAGCACCCTTATGTGGGAAAAGACTCTATTCTCGAACACTAAAACTTTCAAATCAAGTGTTTTAGCATTGGAGTCAGTTAAAAACAGTTGGGAATCTTCTAGCCATGGACGCTAAAACGCCCATCAAGAACGTTTTAGCGCCCAATGCAGTTAAAAGCAGTTGGACATCCGTCAAGCCTGGACGCTAAAATGCACATCAAGAACATTTTAGCGCCCATATTATTTTTCAGCAGAATTTGTAACACTATAAAAGGCAAAGGCCTTCACATTTTCTGAATAACTCTCTACCATATCTCTCTCTCCTACATCAGATCATCTCATCTGATTTCTCTCTCTTACTTTCCAAATCCTTAGGAATGGTGTGTTAGTGTTTCATATGTAATTTCACTTGAAGATTGAAGACTTACTATCATGACAATGGAGTTTGTTCTTTCTTCTTCTCTTGTCTTTTTTTCAATTATGTCTGAGTAGAGTCCTTTGTAGTCTGATTCAATGGAACTCAAGTGAGAATTTATGAATGGTTAATTAGATATTTGTTTCTCTATTATGTGATTTGTATGAAGTTATCTTGATCAATTCTTCATGTTAAGGGAATAGTGTAGAACAGACATGTTTGGAACTGTGACTGAATCTTGGGTGTTGATTTATGTTCTTCCATGGTGGAACATACAAATCGCCCCCTGATTGTTCTGGTTACGCTGATCATACCATACCGCATTCGCTTCTGCTTGTTCAGCAGATCCCTCATAATCACAATCATCTGTAACATGGCTTTTCCCACAAATTGCACACACAGGATTAGTGTCTACAGAAGCAACCTTTTGAAAAGATAGGTGCTTAGTGAGAGCATCCAATTGTTGTTGTTGCTCTTTTTGTATTTGCATGGATCATCTGATCATTCGTGGCTAACAAAACATCATAGCCATCCAGCTTTATAATTCCCATTCTTCTGTCATTCACTGGAGCATTGTCAAACTCTTGATATGCCAAAGACTCAAATATGTCAAGGGCTTCCTGAGGAGTCTTGGTTGTCAGTGAACCACCAGTTGTGGCATTCACTAATGTTCTTGTATTGGTTGTCGACCCTTGAAGAAATATTGCTACTTGATTCCACACTTCAATACCATGTTGTGGACATTTCCTCAAAAGTGTCTTGAGCCTCTCCCAAGCCTCATAGATAGACTCTGACTCTTTTTGCTTGAACCCTGTAATCTCATCCTTCAATTTCTCCCTCTTTGATCCTGAAAAGAACCAGACAAAGAACTTAGTCTACAGATCATCCCAAGTTGTAATACTTCCTTGTGGTAAAGATTGTAACCATCTCCTTGCATCATCCTTCAGTGAATGAGTGAACAACCTTAACTAGATTACATCTCTGGTCACACCATTGTGTTAGTATATGGGTTTCCTAGAGACAATCTTTTGATTAAATAAAGGACATTAGATGTGGACCTTTTGTCGCAAATAAATAATAAGCACTCTTTATTCTATTTCATAATTATGTCTCGAACCCTTCCAATATGGCCGAATTATGCACTATGTGATACCAAGGGATTTCTTTCAATTTCCAACCCTTCCACACCTCATACAATCTCATTATATCAACATACAATCATCAAACAACTCACCAATAACATCTTAACATAATTTCCAAATTTCAAGTCATAACACTTCCAAAAATATTCTAAGTTATAAATCCATATTTTTCACCTAAGATTTTCATGTCATTTCTAGCTCAAAAACACATCATTCTAAGGAATTATCATTAATACAAATTTTCCGTTTGAGCTCTCTAACATCACAAATCAAACAAACCATCTTTAGGGTTCATAAACAATTTCAAAAATAAATCTTCAAATCAATCCATGAGAGGTGTTGAAACTTACCCACAATTACGTCACAAGACTCCTCCTAGAACTCCACAAGCAATGGCTTAAGAAATCAACCCCAAAATCACAAAACTTCCAAGAAATCTGTGGCTGACTTTGTCCATTTTCTCACAAATGAGAGGGTTTCAAGGAAAACTAATCGGTGGGTTGTGTTCGGAAGATGATTTCCATCGAATTTCAAGACAAGAATCGTCCGATTCGGTTAAGAATTGATGAAGTTATGAAGAAATCAACCAAAGCAACAAAAAAAACGAAAATGGAAGGGAGATGGGCTGTTTTCACGGGGAAGAAGAGAGGGAGGAGAGAGAAAATGACATGTAAATGTGACTTTTAAGTCACTTAAGCCATAGGACACGCGATTTAACTTTAATCAATCACTAATTTCAACCACAAATTCATGACCTACGTATTTTTCTCGTTCATGTCATATTTTTGTTTCCTAAAAATATTGATAAAATCTTCACGCTTATCGGTACAATTATACCGTAGTATTTTTACACGGAAAAAAACACTATTCACTGGTTTTTTTGAAACTTGTCTATCCACTCAATTTCTCGTTCTGAATCCATTTCCAGGGTTATTTTTACCATCTGAGACTTTCTACTCAATTTTTATCTTCCTAGGGTTGTGTGTTGGCTAATTACCGTTTTGCCCTTTCTTTGTATTTTGGCCTAATCTTCATGATTTTCACTAGTTCTTCACTTAATTGTTCACTTAATATTTTAATACTTAATTTAGAATTGTTAGGAATAAACGTGCGGTTCCTTGAATCCTCATGATCGTGATCTCATCACAGATACTCAAGAGACATCTGTTCTATTCCAATGGGTTTATCCAGTTTGTTCATAAAATATTAACAATAATATCGAGACATAATTATGAAATAGGATAAAGAGTGCTTATTATTTATTTGCGACAAAAAGGTCTACATCTAATGTCCTTTATTTAATCAAAAGATTGTCTTTAGGACACCCATATACTAACACACTCAACAGTAAAAAAAATTCAATGTGCAAGTATGGGTCTTCTGCACTAGTTCCAGCAAACTATTCCTTCTGCACCAATTGTACTAGTGCAGGTTTCAACTCAAAATTGTTAGGCTCCACAGTGGGTCTAACAACACTTCCAATAGGTGGAATTACTGTGGGAGTCATGTAATCTCCCAGTGTCCTCTGTGGTGGTGGTACATGATTTTCTGCCATAATCTCTTCCTGAAATGTTACACTTGATTCACCCTTTTTCCCATAACTGTCTACGTCTTCCTTCCTTCCCGTTCTTCCTAATTGTCCTTTCTAATTCTGGGTCAAACAACAGAGAATTTGGATCAATAGTACCTCGCATACACCAGAATTGAATTTGAACAAAAATTCACACAAAAATCTAAAGTGTTGAAAAATAAAAGATTCAATCTCAACTATTAATGGTGTCTGTCAATGTTGAAGAATAAATCCCCGGCAAAGGCGCCAAAGACTTGTTATCTATTTAGCAAGTGTACTAGTCACACAAGTAATAAAATGATGAGTAAAGCTCGTTCCCACGAGAATTTGTGTTCAAACACCGACTAACCATATATACTGAAGTTGAATCAACCAAAAAGTTATTGATTGCATTGATTGCTGTCACTAGAAATTGATTTGGATTGAATTAAAAACTTGATTAAACAAATAAAATGTGAATTATAATTTAAGCAAGTAGTCAGACATCAATATTCCTCAAGCATGAACTTATGAAAAAATCAATCCTACTATGAATTATCTCCCATATGATGTTAATCAACCTTTTTCTTATCATCAAGATGTAATTCCTTACTATCCTGATTGATACATTAATAAGAAACCCCAATCCCTTGGTGATTCCCTTCTTAATACATGCATTAAACACTAAGGTCTTAAAGATTACATCAGAATCCTAGCATCAATCCCTTGAATACTAGAACAATAATGATGAAGTTATCAGTTATAGGAATAATGTAAACATCCTTGTTCTACACTACTCCCTTGATGGAAATAATTGATACAGACAACTTCACATCATCACATAAAAGACAAACATAATATTCAATCATCCATTCATAAATTCATACTTGAGTTCCATTGAAATCAGACTACAAAGGACTCTACTCAGACATAGTAAAAGAAATAACAAGTGAAGAGGAAAGATAAAACTCCATTGTCATGATGGTTGAATCTTCAATCTTCAATTGAAATTACATGAAATATACTAAATATTACAAGAAATGAATCCTAAAGAATTTGGAAAGTTAGAGAAAGTGAAGAGTCAGATCAGAGGATCAGAGATAGAAAACCAGATATATCAGAATGTGAAGGCCCTTGCCTTTTATAGAGTTACAAAATACAACTGAGAAACAACCAAAAACTGACTTGGGCGCTAAAACGTTCCCTGTGGAAGTTTTAGCGCTCAACTTTGACGGATGCCCAACTGCTTTTAACTGTCTTCAACGCTAAAACGCTTGACTTAGACGTTTTAACGTGAAAGACCAAAAACTTTTCCAACAGCAGAACGCTAAAACGTTTATATTGAACATTTTAGTGTTCGAGACCCGAGAGTTTTTGAACAACAGAGCGCTAAAACGTTTATGTGGACGTTTTAGCGCTTGGCACCAGCAAGTTTTGCCTTCATCTTGCAGCAGCGCGCTAAAATGTTCTATGTGGAAGTTTTAGCGCTCAACACTTAATATTTCCCCACTCTTCATAATCTTCTTCCTTCTCTCATTTCCTTCTTTGAGCTTCCTTTCTCTACAAAAACAATGTAATTTTCAACAAAGCTTTTAGAACTTGTATTTGAGGGCTTTCCAGGAAATTAACCTCTTTTCCGTCCATTTAATCACACAAATTGATACTAATTCATGCTTAAAAACCTGATGAACTAAGGGTTTGTCACTGTTTCAAAAAAAAGAGCGCTTGATTATTTCTCACCTTGAAGAACACTTTCTTGTATTTATTGGAACATCTTTATTTTAACTTCTTTTTTGTATTGCTTTCCCTTTGGGAATATGTTTATTTTATTTTCTTTTGATAGCAGTTGTTTTCTTTTCTTTTTCCTTTCGTTCCTTAAAAGTCTTTTGACTTCTTCATCGTTGGTGCTCTTGGCAATGTTATTTCTTATCGTTCCTTGTTCTGGTAGATGAAATTCTTGTTTCTTGGGATGATGGTATGGAATGGGTTTGAAGAAATAAAATGGATCTTAGGCTTAAAGAGGTGACTATGGAAATGAAATTAAAGGTTGGCTATTTGGCTCAAGCTTGATTGAAAGATTTCCCTTGTCTTCTTGAAGTTCTTAAGTGATTCTACAGTACTAGCAGTGTCAATGCAAGTTCGGGAACATAAAAACTCTGAAACACTCTCTTTGAAAAGATCAATGTTTGGGTTTCGTTCCTCACATTAGGCTTACTTGGATGACAACATCAACAATCCTATGATTTCAATTCCTCTTTCCCTTTTCAACTTTTCCAAGATTTTTATTCTTGGGTCATCCTTGCTATTTAACACTTAGAAGTTTTTGCTTTTCTTTTTCTTTACAAATAAACTAAAAGAGGCAAGAGAGTTACTCAAAGAGTAAACAACAGAACATGGCATTTCATTTAAATAGCAAATGATACTATCAAAAGCAACTGGCAATAGCTTCTAACAAAACTAAGATCCTACAAACAGAAAAGACTAAAACCTAAAAACAACAACAATCAATACTCAACTTGTAGGACATGTGGAAGACAACACCCAGGATCTTAATAGGCCAAAATACTTGTTTCAAGTGTGGTTAGTTAGGTCATTTCGTGAGGAATAACTCATAACACATTGTCCAACAAACAAACTCATCTACTTTAGTTCAAGGCCATGTATTTACTTTAGATGCAAATGAGGCAGACAAGTAAACAAATTTGATTAGAGGTAATATAATGGTATCAAAGCAGGGCCTTTATCCCAGTACGAGAGTGTAACATCCCGAGCATTGACGAGGGTGAAGAGTAGATAGTCTTTTGGCATGTGGGTTGGACTATACTACCAGTTGAAAATCCCAATGCCTGAACTGCAGACCCACTAAGGTAGGAGGGCCATGATAGTAGGCTTCTGGCAGGCTTCTAGCGGGAGGGGTAAATGAATGAATCCAATCAACACCCAAATGAGAGGGATCCAGAGGCTGTGTAGGTATGAGACTGTACAATTGAGGATGACTTAAAGGAATTAATATGTACTACTTATATTAACAAGATGCATATACTTTACGGTAGTCCATAACTTAAGGACTCAATAATTAAGCATACTTGACTTGGAGCAATTCACAATTGGTTTTACAATATGGATATGAAGTTGTTAGGTTAATTCAACTCCTAGCACTTATATGAAGCTTGCCTATTAATAGGTTGACACCAATTTTTTCCCTCATTAAAGAAGGTTCTTTTTAGTGACCAGTAATTGTTGGGCCGTGCAGGGGGAGCTTATGGCGGGAAAGACCACCAACTATGGTCAAGTGAGTAACGACATTAAGTGGGATTGAAACACCACAATCAAATCCAAAACCTTAAGGCATTAGGTGCAGATCCTTCCACTTATATGGTGCTTACTTAGTCCATTCTTAACCAATATGAGACTTTTTCACTCAATCATTCACACTTGTATTCCTCAACATCTCCCCTTCAAGTGTGAGTCGTAGGCCCACATTCTTTCCCTCTTAAGGAGAAGCTTCTTCAAGTATTCATGAGGTTCATCAATGCTTGGCTTCTCATCAAACGTTGGCTCTTTCATCAAGGCTTGGCTACACTCATCAAGACCTTGGCTTCCCACACCAAAACATACTCGGATCACCATAGGCCAATCCACCATAAGCTCTGATACCACTATTGGGAACTCTGTTCCCTCAATCTCGGCTAAGAAGCCTTTGCGGAAATCAAATGTCGAACTAAGAGCTTGGCTCTTCAATCAGAGGTCAGCCTGAATCACCAGGTCGGCCATCACAGTAGAAAAATGAAAAAACACAGAGGAGAGAGAGAGAAGAACACAATAGATTTTAACATGGGAAAACCTTCTCCAATATGAAGAAGTAAAAACTCACATGACACTAGTTCAGAATAAAACTTCCACTATGAAAATAATGTGTTACAAAAGATCAAGCATCATTAACAATGGTGGTACACTCAAACCTCATCTACAATAGTGATTTTCATTCAAACTTTCCTGAGGTATAACACTCAAGTTTCTCCCTATATGTGCTCTCAGAAATCAAGCTTTGAGCTTTTCTGATAGAACCAATTTCTATCAAGGAGACAGAGAAGAAGAAAAGATGAGAATTGAGAAAGAAGACTCTTGTTATTTTCATTCCATTCCTTTGTTACACTCCTGTTATCCCTTTTATACACAAGGGCTAACAGAAAACTGAAAGAATACAAACATGCACCACATGGTGATGTAACAGAATTGTAACTAACTAATCTTATCCCAACTGACTCTACTGATCAAATCTCTTTGGCTTCCTAATCGATCTTCTGATTCTTCTATCTGCAATGGACCTCTCCAATTCTCCTTCATTTGGCTCAAACAATTCTGTTGCACTACCATGCAACTCTGCTTCTGTTTCTTCGTCCTCAACTGTCGTTGCTGTTGTTTCACTTGGGCCACGGTAATTGGGCTCTTCTGATGGGCTAGAGCATATTGGACCCGTATCAATACCTTCCCCATTAAAATCAACCTTGTCCTCAAGGTTGAAATTAGGAAATTGCTCAGAAATTTCATCACGAGATTCCCAAGTTGCTCCTTCTGGTGGCATACCCTTCCATAAGATGCGAACTTGTTGTACTGAAGTGTCTCCAACTTGTATAACACGGGTAGCCAACACATGGTAGGGCTCCAAAACTGGTAAACCTCCTTGTAAACACTCAGGTAAAGAACAAGGAGGGATATTATGGTCTCCTTTATACGGTTTCAATAATGAAACGTGAAATGTATGATGAATACGTGCTTGTGGAGGTGATGCAAGTTTATAAGCAACCTGTCCTACACGTTTGAGTATCTCAAAGGGACCAAAATAACGCCTGGCCAACTTATGTGACAACCGATTAGCCATTGAAGATTGCCTGTAATGCTGTAATTGAACCCAGACAAATTCCCCCACTTTGTAACAAATGTCCCTTCTATGTTTATCTGCATTGCGCTTCATGGTGGCTTGTGAATGCAACAAGTTCTCCTTCAGCTGTTGCAGGATAGCTTGTTTATCCAAGAGTGCGGTATCTACCTCCGTTAATGTGGCAGTAGAAGGTAAGTAATCCAAGATGGAAGGAGGCTCACGCCCATAAACAGCTAAGAAAGGAGACATACCCGCTGAGTTATGGAAGGTTGTGTTGTAGCAGTATTCTGCCCAATGCAGGATTTTGTACCATTTCTTTGGAGTGTCAGCCACAAAACACCTGAGATATTGCTCCAGGACTCGATTAACCACCTCAGATTGGCCATCGGATTGTGGATGATATGTAGTGGTGTGTCTCAATGTGGTGCCACTGAGTTCAAATAGCTCAGCCCAAAATCTACTAAGGAACAATGGATCCCTATCAGAAATAAGAGATCTAGGAGGACCATGAAGCTTGAGCACCATATGAGTAAACAAATCAGCAACCTTTGCAGCAGTAAATTTTTTTGGCAAAGCTCCAAAATGAGCCTGTTTGGAGAACCTATCTACTACCACTAGAATGGTGGTATAGCCCTGGGACATTGGTAGACCTACCACAAAATCTAGTGATAAATCCTCCCAAATCCGAGTAGGAATGGGTATAGGTTGTAAGAGGCCAGCAGGGGATTGTGTAGAATATTTTACTTGTTGACACACTACACAGGAATTGACAAACTCCTTGACAGCCTTCTTTAATCCAGGCCAAATAAAGCTGGCAGAGGTCCTAGCTAGAGTCTTCTGGATACCTGCATGTCCACTAGCTAGAGTTGAATGGTTCTCTTCGAGTACCTGGTGGACTAAAGGGGAAGCAGGATCCAATAGTAACTTGCCTTTATATAAAAGCAGTCCTGCACGAACCACCAAATCCGGATGGGCAGTTGGATTATCTGACAGCTGCTGATATTTTCGTTTAAAAAACTCACTGTATTGATTTTCTTTTTTTAAATCTTCCAAGATGGTAAAGTGCTCCACTGCTATGGATTGGAGGGACAACACAGAAGGGTATCGAGAAAGAGCATCAGCCACTCGATTTTCTTTGTCTGGCTTATACACAATAGAATACTGAAAACCAAGTAATTTAGCAAGATAATATTGTTGCTCTGGTGTTTGAACAACTTGGTCCAACAAAGCACGCAAACTTTTCTGATCAGTTCTGATCAAAAACCTTATGCCTAGGAGATATTGTCTCCATTTCTTCACAGATTTAGTGATAGCATACAGTTCTCTTACATATGCAGAAGCTTGCTGCATTCTCAAAGTCAGCTTCTTACTGAAATACGAAATGGGATGCTCTTCCTGTAACAAAACAGCCCCTATGCCTAAGTCTGATGCATCTGTCTCCACCACAAAATCTTGAGTGAAATTTGGAAGAGCCAGCACTGGAGCTGAAGACATTGCTGTCTTGAGGTGAACGAAAGCAAGTTGAGCAGCTGTTGTCCAAATAAAGGAGTCCTTCTTCAACAAATCAGTAAGGGGAGCAGCTATGGCAGCATAATTGCATACAAACCTTCTATAATAACCTGTGAGGCCAAGAAATCCTCGTAGCTGTTTGATGCTTGTTGGTGCAGGCCACTCCAGCATTGCTTTGATCTTGTTTTGGTCCATACTGACTCCTTCCACAGAAACTACATGACCAAGATACTCTACTTGACTTTGTGCAAATGAACATTTGCTCCTTTTGACAAAGAAATGATTATTCTGTAAAGTTGTAAGTACCAATTCCAAATGCTGTAGATGACTAGCCATGGAGATACTATAGATCAAGATATCATCAAAAAATACAGCAACAAATTTTCGAAGGAAAGGCTGTAATAGTAGATTCATTGTTGATTGAAAAGTGGAGGGAGCATTTGTCAACCCAAAGGGCATGACAAGAAACTCATAATGACCTTGATGAGTCCTAAATGCAGCCTTATGGACATCTGAAGGAGACACTCTTATTTGATGATACCCTGCTCTCAAGTCCAGTTTAGAAAAGATTCGAGCCCCCCTAGTTCATCCATCAACTCATCTGCTGTGGGAATTGGAAATCTATCTTTGATGGTAATATTATTTAGGGCTCGATAGTCAATGCAAAAATGCCATGTCCCATCCTTTTTTTTAACCAGAAGAACAGGTGAAGAAAATGGACTGGTGCTGTTGCGGATGAACCCAGAATCCAGCATGGCAAGCACTTGCTTCTCAATCTCACTTTTCTGAAAATGAGGATATCTATAGGGTCTCACATTGACAGGTGGTGCATTCGGTTGGAGGTGTATTTCATGATCTAATTGCCTATGTGGTGGCAACTCTTTAGGTTCCTGGAAAATAGACTCAAAATTGTTCAACAAAAGCTGCACTTGAGGATCTAAGTCAGGGACTGAGACACCAGTAGTTGAATCCAACAAAGTAAGTTGATACAAAGAAGCCAACTGATCAGAACTTTGGATTTTCCTGAATTGATTGAGTGAAATTGGAGTAGTATGCTTGTCCCCTTGTAGTTTAATGTGTGTGCCTTCCAGCAATATGAACAAACGACAATCAACAACAACAATAAATGAACAACAACAACAATCCAACAAATAAAATAACAACAAAGGGAAAGGGAAGGGCGGCGGCGGCGGCGGCGGTTCGGCTGAGCAGCGAGCGAGTCCGTCGGCGGCGGCGGCGCAGTCCGCGCATCGCGACGCCGCGTCCGCGCCGCCGCGGTCGGCGGCGTCGCGCGTGGTCGGCGGCGTCGGCGGTCGGGCGGCGCGCGTCCGCCGCGGTCGGGCGGCGGCGCGTGAACCGCGCTGGCC
>JAVKPL010012086.1:0-58009 GCA_032173675.1 Gastrolobium villosum | reverse complement strand
ATTCCGTCCAAGATTTTTGAAGGAAAATGAATTCCGTCGAAAATGGATGAATAAAATAAATGCAAAAGAAATTGATTTTATGAAGTTTTTCGATGAAAAATGGATTCCGTCGAACATTTTTGATGAAAAATGTATTCCGTCGAAAACGGATGAATAAAATAAATGCAAAAGAAATTGATTTTGTGAAGTTTTTCGACGGAAAACAAATTCCGTCGAAAACGGATGAATAAAATAAATGCAAAAGAAATTGATTTTGTGAAGATTTTTGACGGAAAATGGATTCCGTCGAAGATTTTTGACGGAAAATAAATTCCATCGAAAACGGATGAATAAAATAAATGCAAAAGAAATTGATTTTGTGAAGTTCTTCGACGGAAAATAAATTCCGTCGAAAACGGATGAATAAAATAAATGCAAAAGAATTTGATTTTGTGAAGTTTTTCGACGGAAAAAGAATTTCGTCGAAAACGGATTAATAAAATAAATGCAAAAGAAATTGATTTTATGAAGTTTTTCGATGAAAAATGGATTCCGTCGAACATTTTTGACGAAAATGTATTCCATCGAGAACGGATGAATTAAATAAATGCAAAAGAAATTGATTTTGTGAAGTTTTTTGACGGAAAACAAATTCCGTCGAAAACGGATGAATAAAATAAATGCAAAAGAAAGTGATTTTGTGAAGTTTTTCGACGGAAAATGGATTCCGTCGAAGATTTTTGACGGAAAATGAATTCCGTCGAAAACGGATGAATAAAATAAATGCAAAAGAAATTGATTTTGTGAAGTTCTTCGACAGAAAACAAATTCCGTCGAAAACGGATGAATAAAATAAATGCAAAATAATTTGATTTTGTGAAGTTTTTCGACGGAAAAAGAATTTCGTCGAAAACGGATTAATAAAATAAATGCAAAAGAAATTGATTTTTTGAAGTATTTCGACGGAAATGGAATCCCTAGAAGATTTTTGATGGAAAATGGATCCCGTCGAAGATTTTTGATGGAAAATGAATTCCGTCGAAAACGGATGAATAAAATAAATGCAAAAGAAATTGATTTTGTGAAGTTTTTCGACGGAAAATGGATTCCGTCGAAGATTTTTGACGGAAAATGAATTCCATCGAGAACGGATGAATTTAATAAATGCAAAAGAAATTGATTTTTTGAAGTTTTTTGACGGAAAACTAATTCCGTCGAAAATGGATGAATAAAATAAATGCAAAAGCAATTGATTTTGTGAAGTTCTTCGACGGAAAACAAATTCCGTCGAAAACGGATGAATAAAATAAATGCAAAAGAATTTGATTTTGTGAAGATTTTTGACGAAAAATGGATTCCGTCGAAGAATTTTGACGGAAAATGAATTCCATCGAAAACGGATGAATAAAATAAATGCAAAAGAAATAGATTTTGTGAAGTTTTTCGACGGAAAATGGATTCGGTCGAAGGTTTTTGACGGAAAATGTATTCCGTCGAAAACGGATGAATAAAATAAATGCAAAATAAATTGATTTTGTGAAGTTTTTCGACGGAAAAAGAATTGGGTCGAAAACGGATTAATAAAATAAATGCAAAAGAAATTGATTTTTTGAAGTTTTTCGACGAAAAATGAATTTCGTAGAAGATTTTTGATGGAAAATGGATTCCGTCGAAGATTTTTGACAGAAAATGAATTCCGTCGAAAACGGATGAATATAATAAATGCAAAAGAAATTGATTTTATCATGTTTTTCGACGAAAATTGTATTCCGTCGAAGATTTTTGACGGAAAATGAATTCCGTCGAAAATGGATGAATAAAATAAATGCAAAAGAAATTGATTTTACCAAGTTTTTCGACGCAAAATGTATTCCGTCGAAAACGGAAGAATAAAATAAATGCAAAATAAATTGATTTTGTGAAGTTTTTCGACGGAAAACAAATTCCGTCGAAAACGGATGAATAAAATAAATGCAAAAGAAATTGATTTTGTGAAGTTTTTCGACTGAAAACGGATTCCGTAGAAGATTTTTGTCGGAAAATGGATTGCGTCGAAAATTTTTGACGGCAAATGAATTCCATCGAAAATGGATTAATAAAATAAATGCAAAAGAAATTGATTTTGTGAAGTTTTTCGACGGAAAACAAATTCCGTCAAAAACGGATGAATAAAATAAATGCAAAAGAAATTGATTTTATGAAGTTTTTCGACAAAAAATGGATTCCGTCGAAATTTTTTGATGAAAAATGTATTCCGTCGAAAACGGATGAATAAAATAAATGCAAAAGAATTTGATTTTGTGAAGTTTTTCGACGGAAAAAGAATTTCGTCGAAAACGGATTAATAAAATAAATGTAAAAGAAATTGATTTTTTGAAGTATTTCGACGGAAATGGATTCTTTAGAAGATTTTTGATGGAAAATGGATTCCGTCGAAGATTTTTGATGGAAAATGAATTCCGTCGAAAACGGATGAATAAAATAAATGCAAAAGAAATTGATTTTGTGAAGTTTTTCGACGGAAAATGGATTCCGTCGAAGATTTTTGACGGAAAATGAATTCCGTCGAAAATGGATGAATAAAATAAATGCAAAAGAAATTGATTTTATGAAGTTTTTCGACGAAAAAAAGATTCCGTCCAAGATTTTTGAAGGAAAATGAATTCCGTCGAAAATGGATGAATAAAATAAATGTAAAAGAAATTGATTTTATGAAGTTTTTCGACAAAAAATGGATTCCGTCGAAGATTTTTTACGAAAAATGTATTTCGTCGAAAATGGATGAATAAAATAAATGCAAAAGAAATTGATTTTGTGAAGTTTTTCAAACGGATTAATAAAATAAATGCAAAAGAAATTGATTTTGTGAAGTTTTTCGACGGAAAATGGATTCCGTCGAAGATTTTTGACGGAAAATAAATTCCATCGAACATGGATGAATAAAATAAATGCAAAAGAAATTGATTTTGTGAAGTTTTTCGAAGCAAAATGGATTAGGTCGAAAATTTTTTGATGGAAAATGTATTCCGTCGAAAACGGATGAATAAAATAAATGCAAAAGAAATTGATTTTGTGAAGTTCTTTATAACACCTCGGAAAATTAAATGTGAATTTATGTGATAAAATATGGGTTTAAAAGGGAAGGAATAGTGAAAATCCGTGAATTAGGGCCAAAATGGGCTAAAAGGGCAAAATGGTAATTTGCCAAAAAACGTGAACCGAGTAATGAAAAATTGAGTTAGATATTTAATATGACAAAAATAATGCTGGAAATGGAATCAGGACGGAAAATTGAGTGAATAGGCAAAATTGTGAAAAATTTATGAATAGTGATTTTAAGTGTTAAATACTGTGGTGTGAGTGTACCGATAGGTGTGAAATTTTTATGAAATTGATTTTTTGAAGTATTTCGACGAAAATGGATTCCCTAGAAGATTTTTGATGGAAAATGGATTCCGTCGAAGATTTTTGATGGAAAATGAATTCCGTCGAAAACGGATGAATAAAATTAATGCAAAAGAAATTGATTTTGTGAAGTTTTTCGACGGAAAATGGATTCCGTCGAAGATTTTTGACGGAAAATGAATTCCGTCGAAAATGGATGAATAAAATAAATGCAAAAGAAATTGATTTTTTGAAGTTTTTCGACGGAAAAAAGATTCCGTCCAAGATTTTTGAAGGAAAATGAATTCCGTCGAAAATGGATGAATAAAATAAATGCAAAAGAAATTGATTTTATGAAGTTTTTCGATGAAAAATGGATTCCGTCGAACATTTTTGATGAAAAATGTATTCCGTCGAAAACGGATGAATAAAATAAATGCAAAAGAAATTGATTTTGTGAAGTTTTTCGACGGAAAACAAATTCCGTCGAAAACGGATGAATAAAATAAATGCAAAAGAAATTGATTTTGTGAAGATTTTTGACGGAAAATGGATTCCGTCGAAGATTTTTGACGGAAAATAAATTCCATCGAAAACGGATGAATAAAATAAATGCAAAAGAAATTGATTTTGTGAAGTTCTTCGACGGAAAACAAATTCCGTCGAAAACGGATGAATAAAATAAATGCAAAAGAAATTGATTTTGTGAAGTTTTTCGACGGAAAAAGAATTTCGTCGAAAACGGATGAATAAAATAAATGCAAAAGAAATTGATTTTGTGAAGTTTTTCGATGAAAAATGGATTCCGTCGAACATTTTTGACGAAAATGTATTCCATCGAGAACGGATGAATTAAATAAATGCAAAAGAAATTGATTTTGTGAAGTTTTTTGACGGAAAACAAATTTCGTCGAAAACGGATGAATAAAATAAATGCAAAAGAAAGTGATTTTGTGAAGTTTTTCGACGGAAAATGGATTCCGTCGAAGATTTTTGACGGAAAATGAATTCCGTCGAAAACGGATGAATAAAATAAATGCAAAAGAAATTGATTTTGTGAAGTTCTTCGACGGAAAACAAATTCCGTCGAAAACGGATGAATAAAATAAATGCAAAAGAATTTGATTTTGTGAAGTTTTTCGACGGAAAAAGAATTTCGTCGAAAACGGATTAATAAAATAAATGCAAAAGAAATTGATTTTTTGAAGTATTTCGACGGAAATGGATTCCCTAGAAGATTTTTGATGGAAAATGGATCCCGTCGAAGATTTTTGACGAAAAATGAATTCCGTCGAAAATGGATGAATAAAATAAATGCAAAAGAAATTGAATTTGTGAAGTTTTTCGACGGAAAATGGATTCCGTCGAAGATTTTTGACGGAAAATGAATTCCATCGAGAACGGATGAATTAAATAAATGCAAAAGAAATTGATTTTGTGAAGTTTTTTGACGGAAAACTAATTCTGTCGAAAACGGATGAAAAAAATAAATGCAAAAGAAATTGATTTTGTGAAGTTCTTCGACGGAAAACAAATTCCGTCGAAAACGGATGAATAAAATAAATGCAAAAGAATTTGATTTTGTGAAGATTTTTGACGAAAAATGGATTCCGTCGAAGATTTTTGACGGAAAATGGATTCCATCGAAAACGGATGAATAAAATAAATGCAAAAGAAATAGATTTTGTGAAGTTTTTCGACGGAAAATGGATTCGGTCGAAGGTTTTTGACGGAAAATGTATTCCGTCGAAAACGGATGAATAAAATAAATGCAAAATAAATTGATTTTGTGAAGTTTTTCGACGGAAAAAGAATTGGGTCGAAAACGGATTAATAAAATAAATGCAAAAGAAATTGATTTTTTGAAGTTTTTCGACGAAAAATGAATTTCGTAGAAGATTTTTGATGGAAAATGGATTCCGTCGAAGATTTTTGACAGAAAATGAATTCCGTCGAAAACGGATGAATATAATAAATGCAAAAGAAATTGATTTTATCATGTTTTTCGACGAAAATTGTATTCCGTCGAAGATTTTTGTCTGAAAATGAATTCCGTCGAAAATGGATGAATAAAATAAATGCAAAAGAAATTGATTTTATCATGTTTTTCGACGCAAAATGTATTCCGTCGAAAACGGATGAATAAAATAAATGCAAAATAAATTGGTTTTGTGAAGTTTTTCGACGGAAAACAAATTCCGTCGAAAACGGATGAATAAAATAAATGCAAAAGAAATTGATTTTGTGAAGTTTTTCGACTGAAAATGGATTCCGTAGAAGATTTTTGTCGGAAAATGGATTCCGTCGAAAAATTTTGACGGCAAATGAATTCCATCGAAAATGGATTAATAAAATAAATGCAAAAGAAATTGATTTTATGAAGTTTTTCGACAAAAAATGGATTCCGTCGAAGATTTTTGATGAAAAATGTATTCCGTCGAAAACGGATGAATAAAATAAATGCAAAAGAATTTGATTTTGTGAAGTTTTTCGACGGAAAAAGAATTTTGTCGAAAATGGATTAATAAAATAAATGCAAAAGAAATTGATTTTTTGAAGTATTTCGACGGAAATGGATTCCCTAGAAGATTTTTGATGGAAAATGGATTCCGTCGAAGATTTTTGATGGAAAATGAATTCCGTCGAAATCGGATGAATAAAATAAATGCAAAAGAAATTGATTTTGTGAAGTTTTTCGACGGAAAATGGATTCCGTCGAAGATTTTTGACGGAAAATGAATTCCATCGAAAATGGATGAATAAAATAAATGCAAAAGAAATTGATTTTTTGAAGTTTTTCGACGGAAAAAAGATTCCGTCCAAGATTTTTGAAGGATGAATGAATAAAATAAATGCAAAAGAAATTGATTTTATGAAGTTTTTCGATGAAAAATGGATTCCGTCGAACATTTTTGATGAAAAATGTATTCCGTCGAAAACGGATGAATAAAATAAATGCAAAAGAAATTGATTTTGTGAAGTTTTTCGACGGAAAACAAATTCCGTCGAAAACGGATGAATAAAATAAATGCAAAAGAAATTGATTTTGTGAAGATTTTTGACGGAAAATGGATTCCGTCGAAGATTTTTGACGGAAAATAAATTCCATCGAAAACGGATGAATAAAATAAATGCAAAAGAAATTGATTTTGTGAAGTTCTTCGACGGAAAATAAATTCCATCGAAAACGGATGAATAAAATAAATGCAAAAGAATTTGATTTTGTGAAGTTTTTCGACGGAAAAAGAATTTCGTCGAAAACGGATTAATAAAATAAATGCAAAAGAAATTGATTTTATGAAGTTTTTCGATGAAAAATGGATTCCGTCGAACATTTTTGACGAAAATGTATTCCATCGAGAACGGATGAATTAAATAAATGCAAAAGAAATTGATTTTGTGAAGTTTTTTGACGGAAAACAAATTCCGTCGAAAACGGATGAATAAAATAAATGCAAAAGAAAGTGATTTTGTGAAGTTTTTCGACGGAAAATGGATTCCGTCGAAGATTTTTGACGGAAAATGAATTCCGTCGAAAACGGATGAATAAAATAAATGCAAAAGAAATTGATTTTGTGAAGTTCTTCGACAGAAAACAAATTCCGTCGAAAACGGATGAATAAAATAAATGCAAAATAATTTGATTTTGTGAAGTTTTTCGACGGAAAAAGAATTTCGTCGAAAACGGATTAATAAAATAAATGCAAAAGAAATTGATTTTTTGAAGTATTTCGACGGAAATGGAATCCCTAGAAGATTTTTGATGGAAAATGGATCCCGTCGAAGATTTTTGATGGAAAATTAATTCCGTCGAAAACGGATGAATAAAATAAATGCAAAAGAAATTGATTTTGTGAAGTTTTTCGACGGAAAATGGATTCCGTCGAAGATTTTTGACGGAAAATGAATTCCATCGAGAACGGATGAATTAAATAAATGCAAAAGAAATTGATTTTGTGAAATTTTTCGATGGAAAACGGATTCCGTCGAAAATGGATGAATAAAATAAATGCAAAAGAATTTGATTTTGTGAAGATTTTTGACGAAAAATGGATTCCGTCGAAGATTTTTGACGGAAAATGAATTCCATCGAAAACGGATGAATAAAATAAATGCAAAAGAAATAGATTTTGTGAAGTTTTTCGACGGAAAATGGATTCGGTCGAAGGTTTTTGACGGAAAATGTATTCCGTCGAAAACAGATGAATAAAATAAATGCAAAAGAAATTGATTTTGTGAAGTTTTTCGACGGAAAAAGAATTGGGTCGAAAACGGATTAATAAAATAAATGCAAAAGAAATTGATTTTTTGAAGTTTTTCGACGAAAAATGAATTTCGTAGAAGATTTTTGATGGAAAATGGATTCCGTCGAAGATTTTTGACAGAAAATGAATTCCGTCGAAAACGGATGAATATAATAAATGCAAAAGAAATTGATTTTATCATGTTTTTCGACGAAAATTGTATTCCGTCGAAGATTTTTGACGGAAAATGAATTCCGTCGAAAATGGATGAATAAAATAAATGCAAAAGAAATTGATTTTATCAAGTTTTTCGACGCAAAATGTATTCCGTCGAAAATGGATGAATAAAATAAATGCAAAAGAAATTGATTTTGTGAAGTTTTTCGACGGAAAAAGAATTTCGTCGAAATTGGATTAATAAAATAAATGCAAAAGAAATTGATTTTGTGAAGTTTTTCGACTGAAAATGGATTCCGTAGAAGATTTTTGTCGGAAAATGGATTCCGTCGAAAAATTTTGACGGCAAATGAATTCCATCGAAAATGGATTATTAAAATAAATGCAAAAGAAATTGATTTTATGAAGTTTTTCGACAAAAAATGGATTCCGTCGAAGATTTTTGATGAAAAATGTATTCCGTCGAAAACGGATGAATAAAATAAATGCAAAAGAATTTGATTTTGTGAAGTTTTTCGACGGAAAAAGAATTTTGTCGAAAATGGATTAATAAAATAAATGCAAAAGAAATTGATTTTTTGAAGTATTTCGACGGAAATGGATTCCCTAGAAGATTTTTGATGGAAAATGGATTCCGTCGAAGATTTTTGATGGAAAATGAATTCCGTCGAAATCGGATGAATAAAATAAATGCAAAAGAAATTGATTTTGTGAAGTTTTTCGACGGAAAATGGATTCCGTAGAAGATTTTTGACGGAAAATGAATTCCGTCGAAAATGGATGAATAAAATAAATGCAAAAGAAATTGATTTTTTGAAGTTTTTCGACGGAAAAAAGATTCCGTCCAAGATTTTTGAAGGAAAATGAATTCCGTCGAAAATGGATGAATAAAATAAATGTAAAAGAAATTGATTTTATGAAGTTTTTCGATGAAAAATGGATTCCGTCGAACATTTTTGATGAAAAATGTATTCCGTCGAAAACGGATGAATAAAATAAATGCAAAAGAAATTGATTTTGTGAAGTTTTTCGACGGAAAACAAATTCCGTCGAAAACGGATGAATAAAATAAATGCAAAAGAAATTGATTTTGTGAAGATTTTTGACGGAAAATGGATTCCGTCGAAGATTTTTGACGGAAAATAAATTCCATCGAACATGGATGAATAAAATAAATGCAAAAGAAATTGGTTTTGTGAAGTTTTTCGACGGAAAACATATTCCGTCGAAAACGGATGAATAAAATAAATGCAAAAGAAATTGATTTTGTGAAGTTTTGTGACGGAAAAAGAATTTCGTCGAAAACGGATTAATAAAATAAATGCAAAAGAAATTGATTTTATGAAGTTTTTCGATGAAAAATGGATTCCGTCGAACATTTTTGACGAAAATGTATTCCATCGAGAACGGATGAATTAAATAAATGCAAAAGAAATTGATTTTGTGAAGTTTTTTGACGGAAAACAAATTCCGTCGAAAACGGATGAATAAAATAAATGCAAAAGAAAGTGATTTTGTGAAGTTTTTCGACGGAAAATGGATTCCGTTGAAGATTTTTGACGGAAAATGAATTCCGTCGAAAATGGATGAATAAAATAAACGCAAAAGAAATTGATTTTGTGAAGTTCTTCGACAGAAAACAAATTCCGTCGAAAACGGATGAATAAAATAAATGCAAAATAATTTGATTTTGTGAAGTTTTTCGACGGAAAAAGAATTTCGTCGAAAACGGATTAATAAAATAAATGCAAAAGAAATTGATTTTTTGAAGTATTTCGACGGAAATGGAATCCCTAGAAGATTTTTGATGGAAAATGGATCCCGTCGAAGATTTTTGATGGAAAATTAATTCCGTCGAAAACGGATGAATAAAATAAATGCAAAAGAAATTGATTTTGTGAAGTTTTTCGACGGAAAATGGATTCCGTCGAAGATTTTTGACGGAAAATGAATTCCATCGAGAACGGATGAATTAAATAAATGCAAAAGAAATTGATTTTGTGAAGTTTTTTGACGGAAAACTAATTCCGTCGAAAACGGATGAAAAAAATAAATGCAAAAGAAATTGATTTTGTGAAGTTCTTCGACGGAAAACAAATTCCGTCGAAAACGGATGAATAAAATAAATGCAAAAGAATTTGATTTTGTGAAGATTTTTGACGAAAAATGGATTCCATCGAAGATTTTTGACGGAAAATGAATTCCGTCGAAAACGGATGAATAAAATAAATGCAAAAGAAATAGATTTTGTGAAGTTTTTCGACGGAAAATGGATTCGGTCGAAGGTTTTTGACGGAAAATGTATTCCGTCGAAAACGGATGAATAAAATAAATGCAAAATAAATTGATTTTGTGAAGTTTTTCGACGGAAAAAGAATTGGGTCGAAAACGGATTAATAAAATAAATGCAAAAGAAATTGATTTTTTGAAGTTTTTCGACGAAAAATGAATTTCGTAGAAGATTTTTGATGGAAAATGGATTCCGTCGAAGATTTTTGACAGAAAATGAATTCCGTCGAAAACGGATGAATATAATAAATGCAAAAGAAATTGATTTTATCATGTTTTTCGACGAAAATTGTATTCCGTCGAAGATTTTTGACGGAAAATGAATTCCGTCGAAAATGGATGAATAAAATAAATGCAAAAGAAATTGATTTTATCATGTTTTTCGACGCAAAATGTATTCCGTCGAAAATGGATGAATAAAATAAACGCAAAATAAATTGATTTTGTGAAGTTTTTCGACGGAAAATGGATTCCGTCGAAAATTTTTGACGGAAAATGAATTCCGTCGAAAACGGATGAATAAAATAAATGCAAAAGAAATTGATTTTGTGAAGTTCTTCGACGGAAAACAAATTCCGTCGAAAACGGATGAATAAAATAAATGCAAAAGAATTTGATTTTATGAAGTTTTTCGACGGAAAAAGAATTTCGTCGAAAACGGATTAATAAAATAAATGCAAAAGAAATTGATTTTTTGAAGTATTTCGATGGAAATGGATTCCCTAGAAGATTTTTGATGGAAAATGGATTCCGTCGAAGATTTTTGATGGAAAATGAATTCCGTCGAAAACGGATGAATAAAATAAATGCAAAAGAAATTGATTTTGTGAAGTTTTTCGACGGAAAATGGATTCCGTCGAAGATTTTTGACGGAAAATGAATTCCGTCGAAAATGGATGAATAAAATAAATGCAAAAGAAATTGATTTTTTGAAGTTTTTCGACGGAAAAAAGATTCCGTCCAAGATTTTTGAAGGAAAATGAATTCCGTCGAAAATGGATGAATAAAATAAATGTAAAAGAAATTGATTTTATGAAGTTTTTCGATGAAAAATGGATTCCGTCGAACATTTTTGATGAAAAATGTATTCCGTCGAAAACGGATGAATAAAATAAATGCAAAAGAAATTGATTTTGTGAAGTTTTTCGACGGAAAACAAATTCCGTCGAAAACGGATGAATAAAATAAATGCAAAAGAAATTGATTTTGTGATGATTTTTGACGGAAAATGGATTCCGTCGAAGATTTTTGACGGAAAATAAATTCCATCGAAAACGGATGAATAAAATAAATGCAAAAGAAATTGATTTTGTGAAGTTCTTCGACGGAAAACAAATTCCGTCGAAAACGGATGAATAAAATAAATGCAAAAGAATTTGATTTTGTGAAGTTTTTCGACGGAAAAAGAATTTCGTCGAAAACGGATTAATAAAATAAATGCAAAAGAAATTGATTTTGTGAAGTTCTTCGACGGAAAACAAATTCCGTCGAAAACGGATGAATAAAATAAATGCAAAAGAATTTGATTTTGTGAAGTTTTTCGACGGAAAAAGAATTTCGTCGAAAACGGATTAATAAAATAAATGCAAAAGAAATTGATTTTATGAAGTTTTTCGATGAAAAATGGATTCCGTCGAACATTTTTGACGAAAATGTATTCCATCGAGAACGGATGAATTAAATAAATGCAAAAGAAATTGATTTTGTGAAGTTTTTTGACGGAAAACAAATTCCGTCGCAAACGGATGAATAAAATAAATGCAAAAGAAAGTGATTTTGTGAAGTTTTTCGACGGAAAATGGATTCCGTCGAAGATTTTTGACGGAAAATGAATTCCGTCGAAAACGGATGAATAAAATAAATGCAAAAGAAATTGATTTTGTGAAGTTCTTCGACGGAAAACAAATTCCGTCGAAAACGGATGAATAAAATAAATGCAAAAGAATTTGATTTTGTGAAGTTTTTCGACGGAAAAAGAATTTCGTCGAAAACGGATTAATAAAATAAATGCAAAAGAAATTGATTTTTTGAAGTATTTCGACGGAAATGGATTCCCTAGAAGATTTTTGATGGAAAATGGATCCCGTCGAAGATTTTTGATGGAAAATGAATTCCGACGAAAACGGATGAATAAAATAAATGCAAAAGAAATTGATTTTGTGAAGTTTTTCGACGGAAAATGGATTCCGTCGAAGATTTTTGACGGAAAATGAATTCCATCGAGAACGGATGAATTAAATAAATGCAAAAGAAATTGATTTTGTGAAGTTTTTTGACGGAAAACTAATTCCGTCGAAAACGGATGAAAAAAATAAATGCAAAAGAAATTGATTTTGTGAAGTTCTTCGACGGAAAACAAATTCCGTCGAAAACGGATGAATAAAATAAATGCAAAAGAATTTGATTTTGTGAAGATTTTTGACGAAAAATGGATTCTGTCGAAGATTTTTGACGGAAAATGAATTCCGTCGAAAATGGATGAATAAAATAAATGCAAAAGAAATAGATTTTGTGAAGTTTTTCGACGAAAAATTGATTCGGTCGAAGGTTTTTGACGGAAAATGTATTCCGTCGAAAACAGATGAATAAAATAAATGCAAAATAAATTGATTTTGTGAAGTTTTTCGACGGAAAAAGAATTGGGTCGAAAACGGATTAATAAAATAAATGCAAAAGAAATTGATTTTTTGAAGTTTTTCGACGAAAAATGAATTTCGTAGAAGATTTTTGATGGAAAATGGATTCCGTCGAAGATTTTTGACAGAAAATGAATTCCGTCGAAAACGGATGAATATAATAAATGCAAAAGAAATTGATTTTATCATGTTTTTCGACGAAAATTGTATTCCGTCGAAGATTTTTGACGGAAAATGAATTCCGTCGAAAATGGATGAATAAAATAAATGCAAAAGAAATTGATTTTATCATGTTTTTCGACGCAAAATGTATTCCGTCGAAAACGGATGAATAAAATAAATGCAAAATAAATTGATTTTGTGAAGTTTTTCGACGGAAAACAAATTCCGTCGAAAACGGATGAATAAAATAAATGCAAAAGAAATTGATTTTGTGAAGTTTTTGACTGAAAATGGATTCCGTAGAAGATTTTTGTCGGAAAATGGATTCCGTCGAAAATTTTTGACGGCAAATGAATTCCATCGAAAATGGATTAATAAAATAAATGCAAAAGAAATTGATTTTGTGAAGTTTTTCGACGGAAAACAAATTCCGTCAAAAACGGATGAATAAAATAAATGCAAAAGAAAGTGATTTTGTGAAGTTTTTCGACGGAAAATGGATTCCGTCGAAGATTTTTGACGGAAAATGAATTCCGTCGAAAATGGATGAATAAAATAAATGCAATAGAAATTGATTTTGTGAAGTTTTTCGACAGAAAACAAATTCCGTCGAAAACGGATGAATAAAATAAATGCAAAATAATTTGATTTTGTGAAGATTTTTGACGAAAAATGGATTCCGTCGAAGATTTTTGACGGAAAATGAATTCCATCGAAAACGGATGAATAAAATAAATGCAAAAGATATAGATTTTGTGAAGTTTTTCGACGGAAAATGGATTCGGTCGAAGGTTTTTGACGGAAAATGTATTCCGTCGAAAACGGATGAATAAAATAAATGCAAAATAAATTGATTTTGTGAAGTTTTTCGACGGAAAAAGAATTGGGTCGAAAACGGATTAATAAAATAAATGCAAAAGAAATTGATTTTGTGAAGTTTTTCGACTGAAAATGGATTCCGTAGAAGATTTTTGTCGGAAAATGGATTCCGTCGAAAATTTTTGACGGCAAATGAATTCCATCGAAAATGGATTAATAAAATAAATGCAAAAGAAATTGATTTTGTGAAGTTTTTTGACGGAAAACAAATTCCGTCGAAAACGGATGAATAAAATAAATGCAAAAGAAAGTGATTTTGTGAAGTTTTTCGACGGAATATGGATTCCGTCGAAGATTTTTGACGGAAAATGAATTCCGTCGAAAACGGATGAATAAAATAAATGCAAAAGAAATTGATTTTGTGAAGTTCTTCGACAGAAAACAAATTCCGTCGAAAACGGATGAATAAAATAAATGCAAAATAATTTGATTTTGTGAAGTTTTTCGACGGAAAAAGAATTTCATCGAAAACGGATGAATAAAATAAATGCAAAAGAAAGTGATTTTGTGAAGTTTTTCGACGGAAAATGGATTCCGTCGAAAATTTTTGACGGAAAATGAATTCCGTCGAAAACGGATGAATAAAATAAATGCAAAAGAAATTGATTTTGTGAAGTTCTTCGACGGAAAACAAATTCCGTCGAAAACGGATGAATAAAATAAATGCAAAAGAATTTGATTTTGTGAAGTTTTTCGACGGAAAAAGAATTTCGTCGAAAACGGATTAATAAAATAAATGCAAAAGAAATTGATTTTTTGAAGTATTTCGACGGAAATGGATTCCCTAGAAGATTTTTGATGGAAAATGGATTCCGTCGAAGATTTTTGATGGAAAATGAATTCCGTCGAAAACGGATGAATAAAATAAATGCAAAAGAAATTGATTTTGTGAAGTTTTTCGACGGAAAATGGATTCCGTCGAAGATTTTTGACGGAAAATGAATTCCGTCGAAAATGGATGAATAAAATAAATGCAAAAGAAATTGATTTTTTGAAGTTTTTCGACGGAAAAAAATTCCGTCCAAGATTTTTGAAGGAAAATGAATTCCGTCGAAAATGGATGAATAAAATAAATGTAAAAGAAATTGATTTTATGAAGTTTTTCGATGAAAAATGGATTCCGTCGAACATTTTTGATGAAAAATGTATTCCGTCGAAAACGGATGAATAAAATAAATGCAAAAGAAATTGATTTTGTGAAGTTTTTCGACGGAAAACAAATTCCGTCGAAAACGGATGAATAAAATAAATGCAAAAGAAATTGATTTTGTGATGATTTTTGACGGAAAATGGATTCCGTCGAAGATTTTTGACGGAAAATAAATTCCATCGAAAACGGATGAATAAAATAAATGCAAAAGAAATTGATTTTGTGAAGTTCTTCGACGGAAAACAAATTCCGTCGAAAACGGATGAATAAAATAAATGCAAAAGAATTTGATTTTGTGAAGTTTTTCGACGGAAAAAGAATTTCGTCGAAAACGGATTAATAAAATAAATGCAAAAGAAATTGATTTTATGAAGTTTTTCGATGAAAAATGGATTCCGTCGAACATTTTTGACGAAAATGTATTCCATCGAGAACAGATGAATTAAATAAATGCAAAAGAAATTGATTTTGTGAAGTTTTTTGACGGAAAACAAATTCCGTCAAAAACGGATGAATAAAATAAATGCAAAAGAAAGTGATTTTGTGAAGTTTTTCGACGGAAAATGGATTCCGTCGAAAATTTTTGACGGAAAATGAATTCCGTCGAAAACGGATGAATAAAATAAATGCAAAAGAAATTGATTTTGTGAAGTTCTTCGACGGAAAACAAATTCCGTCGAAAACGGATGAATAAAATAAATGCAAAATAATTTGATTTTGTGAAGTTTTTCGACGGAAAAAGAATTTCGTCGAAAACGGATTAATAAAATAAATGCAAAAGAAATTGATTTTTTGAAGTATTTCGACGGAAATGGATTCCCTAGAAGATTTTTGATGGAAAATGGATTCCGTCGAAGATTTTTGATGGAAAATGAATTCCGTCGAAAACGGATGAATAAAATAAATGCAAAAGAAATTGATTTTGTGAAGTTCTTCGACAGAAAACAAATTCCGTCGAAAACGGATGAATAAATTAAATGCAAAATAATTTGATTTTGTGAAGATTTTTGACGAAAAATGGATTCCGTCGAAGATTTTTGACGGAAAATGAATTCCATCGAAAACGGATGAATAAAATAAATGCAAAAGAAATAGATTTTGTGAAGTTTTTCGACGGAAAATGGATTCGGTCGAAGGTTTTTGACGGAAAATGTATTCCGTCGAAAACAGATGAATAAAATAAATGCAAAATAAATTGATTTTGTGAAGTTTTTCGACGGAAAACAAATTCCGTCGAAAACGGATGAATAAAATAAATGCAAAAGAAATTGATTTTGTGAAGTTTTTCGACTGAAAATGGATTCCGTAGAAGATTTTTGTCGGAAAATGGATTCCGTCGAAAATTTTTGACGGCAAATGAATTCCATCGAAAATGGATTAATAAAATAAATGCAAAAGAAATTGATTTTGTGAAGTTTTTTGACGGAAAACAAATTCCGTCGAAAACGGATGAATAAAATAAATGCAAAAGAAAGTGATTTTGTGAAGTTTTTCGACGGAAAATGGATTCCGTCGAAGATTTTTGACGGAAAATGAATTCCGTCGAAAATGGATTAATAAAATAAATGCAAAAGAAATTGATTTTGTGAAGTTCTTCGACAGAAAACAAATTCCGTCGAAAACGGATGAATAAAATAAATGCAAAATAATTTGATTTTGTGAAGTTTTTCGACGGAAAAAGAATTTCATCGAAAACGGATGAATAAAATAAATGCAAAAGAAAGTGATTTTGTGAAGTTTTTCGACGGAAAATGGATTCCGTCGAAAATTTTTGGACGGAAAATGAATTCCGTCGAAAACGGATGAATAAAATAAATGCAAAAGAAATTGATTTTGTGAAGTTCTTCGACGGAAAACAAATTCCGTCGAAAACGGATGAATAAAATAAATGCAAAAGAATTTGATTTTGTGAAGTTTTTCGACGGAAAAAGAATTTCGTCGAAAACGGATTAATAAAATAAATGTAAAAGAAATTGATTTTTTGAAGTATTTCGACGGAAATGGATTCCCTAGAAGATTTTTGATGGAAAATGGATTCCGTCGAAGATTTTTGATGGAAAATGAATTCCGTCGAAAACGGATGAATAAAATAAATGCAAAAGAAATTGATTTTGTGAAGTTTTTCGACGGAAAATGGATTCCGTCGAAGATTTTTGACGGAAAATGAATTCCGTCGAAAATGGATGAATAAAATAAATGCAAAAGAAATTGATTTTTTGAAGTTTTTCGACGGAAAAAGATTCCGTCCAAGATTTTTGAAGGAAAATGAATTCCGTCGAAAATGGATGAATAAAATAAATGTAAAAGAAATTGATTTTATGAAGTTTTTCGATGAAAAATGGATTCCGTCGAACATTTTTGATGAAAAATGTATTCCGTCGAAAACGGATGAATAAAATAAATGCAAAAGAAATTGATTTTGTGAAGTTTTTCGACGGAAAACAAATTCCGTCGAAAACGGATGAATAAAATAAATGCAAAAGAAATTGATTTTGTGATGATTTTTGACGGAAAATGGATTCCGTCGAAGATTTTTGACGGAAAATAAATTCCATCGAAAACGGATGAATAAAATAAATGCAAACGAAATTGATTTTGTGAAGTTCTTCGACGGGATTCCGTCGAAAACAAATTCCGTCGAAAATGGATGAATAAAATAAATGCAAAAGAATTTGATTTTGTGAAGTTTTTCGACGGAAAAAGAATTTCGTCGAAAACGGATTAATAAAATAAATGCAAAAGAAATTGATTTTATGAAGTTTTTCGATGAAAAATGGATTCCGTCGAACATTTTTGACGAAAATGTATTCCATCGAGAACAGATGAATTAAATAAATGCAAAAGAAATTGATTTTGTGAAGTTTTTTGACGGAAAACAAATTCCGTCAAAAACGGATGAATAAAATAAATGCAAAAGAAAGTGATTTTGTGAAGTTTTTGACGGAAAATGGATTCCGTCGAAAATTTTTGACGGAAAATGAATTCCGTCGAAAACGGATGAATAAAATAAATGCAAAAGAAATTGATTTTGTGAAGTTCTTCGACGGAAAACAAATTCCGTCGAAAACGGATGAATAAAATAAATGCAAAATAATTTGATTTTGTGAAGTTTTTCGACGGAAAAAGAATTTCGTCGAAAACGGATTAATAAAATAAATGCAAAAGAAATTGATTTTTTGAAGTATTTCGACGGAAATGGATTCCCTAGAAGATTTTTGATGGAAAATGGATTCCGTCGAAGATTTTTGATGGAAAATGAATTCCGTCGAAAACGGATGAATAAAATAAATGCAAAAGAAATTGATTTTGTGAAGTTCTTCGACAGAAAACAAATTCCGTCGAAAACGGATGAATAAAATAAATGCAAAATAATTTGATTTTGTGAAGATTTTTGACGAAAAATGGATTCCGTCGAAGATTTTTGACGGAAAATGAATTCCATCGAAAACGGATGAATAAAATAAATGCAAAAGAAATAGATTTTGTGAAGTTTTTCGACGGAAAATGGATTCGGTCGAAGGTTTTTGACGGAAAATGTATTCCGTCGAAAACGGATGAATAAAATAAATGCAAAATAAATTGATTTTGTGAAGTTTTTCGACGGAAAACAAATTCCGTCGAAAACGGATGAATAAAATAAATGCAAAAGAAATTGATTTTGTGAAGTTTTTCGACTGAAAATGGATTCCGTAGAAGATTTTTGTCGGAAAATGGATTCCGTCGAAAATTTTTGACGGCAAATGAATTCCATCGAAAATGGATTAATAAAATAAATGCAAAAGAAATTGATTTTGTGAAGTTTTTTGACGGAAAACAAATTCCGTCGAAAACGGATGAATAAAATAAATGCAAAAGAAAGTGATTTTGTGAAGCTTTTCGACGGAAAATGGATTCCGTCGAAGATTTTTGACGGAAAATGAATTCCGTCGAAAATGGATGAATAAAATAAATGCAAAAGAAATTGATTTTATGAAGTTTTTCGACAGAAAACAAATTCCGTCGAAAACGGATGAATAAAATAAATGCAAAATAATTTGATTTTGTGAAGTTTTTCGACGGAAAAAGAATTTCATCGAAAACGGATGAATAAAATAAATGCAAAAGAAAGTGATTTTGTGAAGTTTTTCGACGGAAAATGGATTCCGACGAAAATTTTTGACGGAAAATGAATTCCGTCGAAAACGGATGAATAAAATAAATGCAAAAGAAATTGATTTTGTGAAGTTCTTCGACGGAAAACAAATTCCGTCGAAAACGGATGAATAAAATAAATGCAAAAGAATTTGATTTTGTGAAGTTTTTCAACGGAAAAAGAATTTCGTCGAAAACGGATTAATAAAATAAATGTAAAAGAAATTGATTTTTTGAAGTATTTCGACGGAAATGGATTCCCTAGAAGATTTTTGATGGAAAATGGATTCCGTCGAAGATTTTTGATGGAAAATGAATTCTGTCGAAAACGGATGAATAAAATAAATGCAAAAGAAATTGATTTTGTGAAGTTTTTCGACGGAAAATGGATTCCGTCGAAGATTTTTGACGGAAAATGAATTCCGTCGAAAATGGATGAATAAAATAAATGCAAAAGAAATTGATTTTTTGAAGTTTTTCAACGGAAAAAAGATTCCGTCCAAGATTTTTGAAGGAAAATGAATTCCGTCGAAAATGGATGAATAAAATAAATGTAAAAGAAATTGATTTTATGAAGTTTTTCGATGAAAAATGGATTCCGTCGAACATTTTTGACGAAAAATGTATTCCGTCGAAAACGGATGAATAAAATAAATGCAAAAGAAATTGATTTTGTGAAGTTTTTCGACGGAAAACAAATTCCGTCGAAAACGGATGAATAAAATAAATGCAAAAGAAAATGATTTTGTGAAGATTTTTGACGGAAAATGGATTCCGTCGAAAATTTTTGACGGAAAATAAATTCCATCGAACATGGATGAATAAAATAAATGCAAAAGAAATGGATTTTGTGAAGTTTTTCGACGGAAAATGGATTAGGTCGAAAAAAATTTGACGGAAAATGTATTCCGTCGAAAACGGATGAATAAAATAAATGCAAAAGAAATTGATTTTGTGAAGTTCTTTATAACACCTCAGAAAATTAAATGTGAATTTATGTGATAAAATATGGGTTTAAAAGGGAAGGATTAGTGAAAATCCGTGAATTAGGGCCAAAATGGGCTAAAAGGGCAAAATGGTAATTTGCCAAAAAACGTGAACCGAGGCATGAAAAATTGAGTTAGAGATTTAATATGACAAAAATAAGGCTGAAAATGGAATCAGGACGGAAAATTGAGTGAATAGGCAAATTTGGGAAAAATTGATGAATAGTGATTTTAAGTGTTAAATACTGTGGTGTGAGTGTACCGATAGGTGTGAAATTTTTATGAAATTGATTTTTTGAAGTATTTCGACGAAAAATGGATTCCCTAGAAGATTTTTGATGGAAAATGGATTCCGTCGAAGATTTTTGATGGAAAATGAATTCCGACGAAATCGGATGAATAAAATAAATGCAAAAGAAATTGATTTTGTGAAGTTTTTCGACGGAAAATGGATTCCGTCGAAGATTTTTGACGGAAAATGAATTCCGTCGAAAATGGATGAATAAAATAAATGCAAAAGAAATTGATTTTTTGAAGTTTTTCGACGGAAAAAAGATTCCGTCCAAGATTTTTGAAGGAAAATGAATTCCGTCGAAAATGGATGAATAAAATAAATGTAAAAGAAATTGATTTTATGAAGTTTTTCGATGAAAAATGGATTCCGTCGAACATTTTTGATGAAAAATGTATTCCGTCGAAAACGGATGAATAAAATAAATGCAAAAGAAATTGATTTTGTGAAGTTTTTCGACGGAAAACAAATTCCGTCGAAAACGGATGAATAAAATAAATGCAAAAGAAATTGATTTTGTGATGATTTTTGACGGAAAATGGATTCCGTCGAAGATTTTTGACGGAAAATAAATTCCATCGAAAACGGATGAAAAAAATAAATGCAAAAGAAATTGATTTTGTGAAGTTCTTCGACGGAAAACAAATTCCGTCGAAAACGGATGAATAAAATAAATGCAAAAGAATTTGATTTTGTGAAGTTTTTCGACGGAAAAAGAATTTCGTCGAAAACGGATTAATAAAATAAATGCAAAAGAAATTGATTTTATGAAGTTTTTCGATGAAAAATGGATTCCGTCGAACATTTTTGACGAAAATGTATTCCATCGAGAACAGATGAATTAAATAAATGCAAAAGAAATTGATTTTGTGAAGTTTTTTGACGGAAAACAAATTCTGTCAAAAACGGATGAATAAAATAAATGCAAAAGAAAGTGATTTTGTGAAGTTTTTCGACGGAAAATGGATTCCGTCGAAAATTTTTGACGGAAAATGAATTCCGTCGAAAACGGATGAATAAAATAAATGCAAAAGAAATTGATTTTGTGAAGTTCTTCGACGGAAAACAAATTCCGTCGAAAACGGATGAATAAAATAAATGCAAAATAATTTGATTTTGTGAAGTTTTTCGACGGAAAAAGAATTTCGTCGAAAACGGATTAATAAAATAAATGCAAAAGAAATTGATTTTTTGAAGTATTTCGACGGAAATGGATTCCCTAGAAGATTTTTGATGGAAAATGGATTCCGTCGAAGATTTTTGATGGAAAATGAATTCCGTCGAAAACGGATGAATAAAATAAATGCAAAAGAAATTGATTTTGTGAAGTTTTTCGACGGAAAATGGATTCCGTCGAAGATTTTTGACGGAAAATGAATTCCGTCGAAAATGGATGAATAAAATAAATGCAAAAGAAATTGATTTTTTGAAGTTTTTCGACGGAAAAAAGATTCCGTCCAAGATTTTTGAAGGAAAATGAATTCCGTCGAAAATGGATGAATAAAATAAATGTAAAAGAAATTGATTTTATGAAGTTTTTCGATGAAAAATGGATTCCGTCGAACATTTTTGATGAAAAATGTATTCCGTCGAAAACGGATGAATAAAATAAATGCAAAAGAAATTGATTTTGTGAAGTTTTTCGACGGAAAACAAATTCCGTCGAAAACGGATGAATAAAATAAATGCAAAAGAAATTGATTTTGTGAAGATTTTTGACGGAAAATGGATTCCGTCGAAGATTTTTGACGGAAAATAAATTCCATCGAACATGGATGAATAAAATAAATGCAAAAGAAATTGATTTTGTGAAGTTTTTCGACGGAAAATGGATTAGGTCGAAAAAATTTTGACGGAAAATGTATTCCGTCGAAAACGGATGAATAAAATAAATGCAAAAGAAATTGATTTTGTGAAGTTCTTTATAACACCTCGGAAAATTAAATGTGAATTTATGTGAAAAAAATGTGGGTTTAAAAGGGAAGGATTAGTGAAAATCCGTGAATTAGGGCCAAAATGGGCTAAAAGGGCAAAATGGTAATTTGCCAAAAACGTGAACCGAGGCATGAAAAATTGAGTTAGAGATTTAATATGACAAAAATAATGCTGGAAATGGAATCAGGACGGAAAATTGAGTGAATAGGCAAAATTGTGAAAAATTGATGAATAATGATTTTAAGTGTTAAATACTGTGGTGTGAGTGTACCGATAGGTGTGAAATTTTTATGAATATTTTGGAGAAATAAAAATATGTTATGGACTGGAAAAATATGTAGATTAAGAATTCATGATCAGAATTTTTATCGGAATTAAAGTTAGATCGCGTGTGGGACCCGTGTGACCGAAGTCACTTAGCCCCCACACCTTTTTCTCCTTTTCTTTCCTTCTTCTTCCTCTTGTTTCCCGTGGAGTTCCTCTTTCTCAACCAAAACCCACCCATTCTTCACATTCTTGCCATTTTCTCTATTCTTCACCAAATCGCTTGATTTTGGTGTTGAAATCTATTGTAAACAACCTTCTAGATCCATTGGTAACACTTAGAAGCCATGAAACCACCTCCTTGGGGCGAAAATGGACAAAAACAGATCCGACCCCTTTGATGTTCTTGAAGTTTTGAGAGTTTTTGGATCTCCTTTGGATTGATGGAGCTTTGGTGGTGTTCCTACACTAGATGGTGAGTATATTTGTGGTATTTTTGTGGTTGGTTTTGTAGATCTAGAAATTATGCTTTGAATCTTTTATTCTAGATGTGTGATGATAGAGAGCCCAAATGGAAAAATGCTATTAGATGAAAATGCCTTAGAATGATGCATGAAAGCTAGAAATGCTATGATAAATTTTGGTGAAAAAGTTAGGTTTTTAACTTAGGAAAAATTTGTGGAAATTTCATGAAAATGGGTAAGTGATGTAATTGAATAATTGAATGGTGGACCGTTGGTATAGGTTGATAATATGATTACATGATTAGTATGAGTGTTAAAATGAATTGAAAAGCCTTGGAGCATACCTTGTGAGGAATCCGAATTATGATGAAAATTGAGGAAAAATGATATAAAAATGATGTAGTGGAAGTTGAATGATTGGAAATGATGTTTAATTGGATGATGGTATAGTGTGGTAAAGTGGAGTGAGAAGAAAGAATGTGTGATTCATGATATAATTGGTAATTTGATCTATAAAAGAGATTGAAGTAAAATGAATGATTATTTGAGATTTAATGTTTGATTTGGAAATGGATTGATAATCATGTTGTGGATTATCTAGGTTGCCTCTTTTGGACGCTTTGGAAGCGGGTAAGCTTGGAGCTTACGTTTGGAGCATGGGCTCGGTGTTGAGGTAACCTTTGGAACTGGGGTTTAGCCCTTGTGTGCTCCACCACACCTAGTGGATGGTTGTGGTTGGATTATGTGATTATGGCATTGTGTGATTGTGTGCTTGTATGCATATTGCTTGGATTTTGTGAAAAATTGTTTGGTCACTGGCCAGTTGACGTGTGTTGGGTTTGGACATCCGCTGGATCATTTCGTGACGGAGTGCCAGTTGGACTGCCATGGGGTCGACTCTGGGAGCGACTCCAGGATGAGCCAAACGTGGGACATCCGCCGGATAGGGCTCATGAGGAGTTCCGGTTGGGTATTGCCATGGAGTCTTCTCAACCATGGGAGAGGCGCCAGGATTGTCTCGGGAGTTATATGATGGAGTCCTTGAACATGAATCCATGCGTGGATGTTCTCGGGTTGTCTCCAGTTGGTGGGTGATATTGTATTACATGCATATTATATGATGTTGTATTTGCACATTGAGTGAGCCATGGGGTGGAGAAACCTCCAGGGCCCTTGGTTTACTGAGATATATTTATATATCTCACCCCGTGTTTTGGGGCATCATTTCAGGTCAGGTTGAACCTGGAAGAGTGGAGCATGAGGTGCATATTGGAGGCACAGCATGTTGAGGACTTGGTTGAGACACATCTTGCACATGTTTTATGCTGTAGACTTAGGCCATGAACTTGTGCATGTTGAAAATGCCATGCTTGTATGTTCATGACTACTTGTTAAGTCTTTCAAATTGATGTATATGTATAACCTTGGAAATTATTGTATATTTGAGTGAGCATGGGACTTGTCCATTGCCACATTCATTGTATTAGAAGCTTTGGTGAATATGTTATAAAATGGACCATATTTGATGTAAATGGCCATTATGTTCAAGACTTTGTATATGATACATAATTGAATGAAAATGCATGTTTGAAGGGCCTAGAGCCTACATTAGAGTATGTTTAAGTGTTGTGTGGAGTACTAGGGTGTTTGGGATGGATTACACAACCCTTCTTGGGCTTAAAATGCTGTAATCTGTCACTTTTGCTGCATAGTAATCGATTACCCAAACATGGTAATCGATTACCATGCATCAGGGGACGAAAAATTAGCTACTGTCTTCACTGGTAATCGATTACTGAGGCTTGGTAATCGATTACCATGTGAGGTAATCGATTACCCAAGGATGGTAATCGATTACCAGAACAGAGGAGGTGAAAAATTAGCTACTTCCTCATTTTTGACAGGTGGTAATCGATTACCACCCACTGGTAATCGATTACCACAGTGTAAATTTTGAAAATTTAAGTTTTTCTAGACTAAAAGAAAGGGGTTTAACTTGATGGGTAGAACTCCACATGGTACGTGGTTTGAAACCACGCGTTGGTTATGTTAGGGGCTAGCACTTGGTAATTAATGAAATTAAGTTGATGGGTTTAAATGAGTTACATAAAAAGAAAGAGTAGTGGTATTGTTAAGCTGAATGCTTCCGCGTTTTGCATTTACAATTATAGTGTTGTTTTAATTGATTACGGAAAAAGTTACGGTTATGAAAAGGAATATGATAAAAGGAAAAATTTTGCCCGTAATTTATTTAACCCAACTACTGTGATTGTAACTGCGCTTAATATCATAATCAATGTTAACAATACCGGTACGTAACGGGCTATTACATTCTTCGACGGAAAACAAATTCCATCGAAAACGAATGAATAAAATAAATGCAAAAGAAATTGATTTTGTGAAGATTTTTGACGGAAAATGGATTCCGTCGAAGATTTTTGACGGAAAATAAATTCCATCGAACATGGATGAATAAATAAATGCAAAAGAAATTGATTTTGTGAAGTTTTTCGACGGAAAATGGATTAGGTCGAAAATTTTTGACGGAAAATGTATTCCGTCGAAATCGGATGAATAAAATAAATGCAAAAGAAATTGATTTTGTGAAGTTTTTCAACGGAAAAAGAATTGCGTCGAAAACGGATTAACAAAATAAATGCAAAAGAAATTGATTTTTTGAAGTTTTTCGACGGAAAATGGATTTCGTAGAAGATTTTTGATGGAAAATGGATTCCGTCGAAGATTTTTGACAGAAAATGAATTCCGTCGAAAACGGATGAATAAAATAAATGCAAAAGAAATTGATTTTGTGAAGTTTTTCGACGGAAAATGGATTCCGTTGAAGATTTTTGACGGAAAATGAATTCCGTCGAAAATGGATGAATAAAATAAATGCATAAGAAATTGATTTTATGAACTTTTTCGATGAAAAATGGATTCCGTCGAACATTTTTGACGAAAATGTATTCCATCGAGAACGGATGGATTAAATAAATGCAAAAGAAATTGATTTTGTGAAGTTTTTTGACGGAAAACTAATTCCGTCGAAAACGGATGAAAAAAATAAATGCAAAAGAAATTGTTTTTGTGAAGATTTTTGACGAAAAATGGATTCCGTCGAAGATTTTTGACGGAAAATGAATTCCATCGGAAACGGATGAATAAAATAAATGCAAAAGAAATAGATTTTGTGAAGTTTTTCGACGGAAAATGGATTCGGTCGAAGATTTTGGACGGAAAATGTATTCCGTCGAAAACGGATGAATAAAATAAATGCAAAAGAAATTGATTTTGTGAAGTTTTTCGACGGAAAAAGAATTGGGTCGAAAACGGATTAATAAAATAAATGCAAAAGAAATTGATTTTTTGAAGTTTTTCGACGAAAAATGAATTTCGTAGAAGATTTTTGATGGAAAATGGATTCCGTCGAAGATTTTTGACAGAAAATGAATTCCGTCGAAAACGGATGAATATAATAAATGCAAAAGAAATTGATTTTATCAAGTTTTTCGACGAAAATTGTATTCCGTCGAAGATTTTAGACGGAAAATGAATTCCGTCGAAAAAGGAAGAATAAAATAAATGCAAAAGAAATTGATTTTATCAAGTTTTTCGACGCAAAATGTATTCCGTCGAAAACGGATGAATAAAATAAATGCAAAATAAATTGATTTTGTGAAGTTTTTCGACGGAAAACAAATTCCGTCGAAAACGGATGAATAAAATAAATGCAAAAGAAATTGATTTTGTGAAGTTTTTCGACTGAAAATGGATTCCGTAGAAGATTTTTGTCGGAAAATGGATTCCGTCGAAAATTTTTGACGGCAAATGAATTCCATCGAAAATGGATTAATAAAATAAATGCAAAAGAAATTGATTTTCTGAAGTTTTTCGACGAAAAACAAATTCCATCAAAAATGGATGAATAAAATAAATGCAAAAGAAATTGATTTTATGAAGTTTTTCGATGAAAAATGGATTCCGTCGAACATTTTTGACGAAAAATGTATTCCGTCGAAAACGGATGAATAAAATAAATGCAAAAGAAATTGATTTTGTGAAGTTTTTCGACGGAAAACAAATTCCGTCGAAAACGGATGAATAAAATAAATGCAAAAGAAATTGATTTTGTGAAGATTTTTGACGGAAAATGGATTCCGTCGAAAATTTTTGACGGAAAATAAATTCCATCGAACATGGATGAATAAAATAAATGCAAAAGAAATGGATTTTGTGAAGTTTTTCGACGGAAAATGGATTAGGTCGAAAAAAATTTGACGGAAAATGTATTCCGTCGAAAACGGATGAATAAAATAAATGCAAAAGAAATTGATTTTGTGAAGTTCTTTATAACACCTCAGAAAATTAAATGTGAATTTATGTGATAAAATATGGGTTTAAAAGGGAAGGATTAGTGAAAATCCGTGAATTAGGGCCAAAATGGGCTAAAAGGGCAAACTGGTAATTTGCCAAAAAACGTGAACCGAGGCATGAAAAATTGAGTTAGAGATTTAATATGACAAAAATAATGCTGGAAATGGAATCAGGACGGAAAATTGAGTGAATAGGCAAAATTGTGAAAAATTGATGAATAGTGATTTTTAAGTGTTAAATACTGTGGTGTGAGTGTACCGATAGGTGTGAAATTTTTATGAATATTTTGGAGAAATAAAAATATGTTATGGACTGGAAAAATATGTAGATTAAGAATTCATGATCAGAATTTTTATCGGAATTAAAGTTAGATCGCGTGTGGGACCCGTGTGACCGAAGTCACTTAGCCCCCACACCTTTTTCTCCTTTTCTTTCCTTCTTCTTCCTCTTGTTTCCCGTGGAGTTCCTCTTTCTCAACCAAAACCCACCCATTCTTCACATTCTTGCCATTTTCTCTATTCTTCACCAAATCGCTTGATTTTGGTGTTGAAATCTATTGTAAACAACCTTCTAGATCCATTGGTAACACTTAGAAGCCATGAAACCACCTCCTTGGGGCGAAAATGGACAAAAACAGATCCGACCCCTTTGATGTTCTTGAAGTTTTGAGAGTTTTTGGATCTCCTTTGGATTGATGGAGCCTTGGTGGTGTTCCTACACTAGATGGTGAGTATATTTGTGGTATTTTTGTGGTTGGTTTTGTAGATCTAGAAATTATGCTTTGAATCTTTTATTCTAGATGTGTGATGATAGAGAGCCCAAATGGAAAAATGCTATTAGATGAAAATGCCTTAGAATGATGCATGAAAGCTAGAAATGCTATGATAAATTTTGGTGAAAAAGTTAGGTTTTTAACTTAGGAAAAATTTGTGGAAATTTCATGAAAATGGGTAAGTGATGTAATTGAATAATTGAATGGTGGACCGTTGGTATAGGTTGATAATATGATTACATGATTAGTATGAGTGTTAAAATGAATTGAAAAGCCTTGGGGCATACCTTGTGAGGAATCCGAATTATGATGAAAATTGAGGAAAAATGATATAAAAATGATGTAGTGGAAGTTGAATGATTGGAAATGATGTTTAATTGGATGATGGTATAGTGTGGTAAAGTGGAGTGAGAAGAAAGAATGTGTGATTCATGATATAATTGGTAATTTGATCTATAAAAGAGATTGAAGTAAAATGAATGATTATTTGAGATTTAATGTTTGATTTGGAAATGGATTGATAATCATGTTGTGGATTATCTAGGTTGCCTCTTTTGGACGCTTTGGAAGCGGGTAAGCTTGGAGCTTACGTTTGGAGCATGGGCTCGGTGTTGAGGTAACCTTTGGAACTGGGGTTTAGCCCTTGTGTGCTCCACCACACCTAGTGGATGGTTGTGGTTGGATTATGTGATTATGGCATTGTGTGATTGTGTGCTTGTATGCATATTGCTTGGATTTTGTGAAAAATTGTTTGGTCACTGGCCAGTTGACGTGTGTTGGGTTTGGACATCCGCTGGATCATTTCGTGACGGAGTGCCAGTTGGACTGCCATGGGGTCGACTCTGGGAGCGACTCCAGGATGAGCCAAACGTGGGACATCCGCCGGATAGGGCTCATGAGGAGTTCCGGTTGGGTATTGCCATGGAGTCTTCTCAACCATGGGAGAGGCGCCAGGATTGTCTCGGGAGTTATATGATGGAGTCCTTGAACATGAATCCATGCGTGGATGTTCTCGGGTTGTCTCCAGTTGGTGGGTGATATTGTATTACATGCATATTATATGATGTTGTATTTGCACATTGAGTGAGCCATGGGGTGGAGAAACCTCCAGGGCCCTTGGTTTACTGAGATATATTTATATATCTCACCCCGTGTTTTGGGGCATCATTTCAGGTCAGGTTGAACCTGGAAGAGTGGAGCATGAGGTGCATATTGGAGGCACAGCATGTTGAGGACTTGGTTGAGACACATCTTGCACATGTTTTATGCTGTAGACTTAGGCCATGAACTTGTGCATGTTGAAAATGCCATGCTTGTATGTTCATGACTACTTGTTAAGTCTTTCAAATTGATGTATATGTATAACCTTGGAAATTATTGTATATTTGAGTGAGCATGGGACTTGTCCATTGCCACATTCATTGTATTAGAAGCTTTGGTGAATATGTTGTAAAATGGACCATATTTGATGTAAATGGCCATTATGTTAAAGACTTTGTATATGATACATAATTGAATGAAAATGCATGTTTGAAGGGCCTAGAGCCTACATTAGAGTATGTTTAAGTGTTGTGTGGAGTACTAGGGTGTTTGGGATGGATTACACAACCCTTCTTGGGCTTAAAATGCTGTAATCTGTCACTTTTGCTGCATAGTAATCGATTACCCAAACATGGTAATCGATTACCATGCAACAGGGGACGAAAAATTAGCTACTGTCTTCACTGGTAATCGATTACTGAGGCTTGGTAATCGATTACCATGTGAGGTAATCGATTACCCAAGGATGGTAATCGATTACCAGAACAGAGGAGGTGAAAAATTGGCTACTGCCTCATTTTTGACAGGTGGTAATCGATTACCACCCACTGGTAATCGATTACCACAGTGTAAATTTTGAAAATTTAAGTTTTTCTAGACTAAAAGAAAGGGGTTTAACTTGATGGGTATAACTCCACATGGTACGTGGTTTGAAACCACGCGTTGCTTATGTAAAGGGCTAGAACTTGGTAAGAAATGAAATTAAGTTGATGGGTTTAAATGAGTTACATAAAAAGAAAGAGTAGTGGTATTGTTAAGCTGAATGCTTCCGCGTTTTGCATTTACAATTATAGTGTTGTTTTAATTGATTACGGAAAAAGTTATGGTTATGAAAAGGAATATGATAAAAGGAAAAAAGTTTGCCCGTAATTTATTTAACCCAACTACTGTGATTGTAACTGCGCTTAATATCATAATCAATGTTAACAATACCGGTACGTAACGGGCTGTTACATTTTATGGTATCAGAGCAGTTTCACTAGGGAACTCTGATGATTGTGTAATTGAGGTGAGTGCTGTATAGTTGTACGTAGACTCTTATTGACTGCTACACATGTGATTCCTTAGTTTGGGCCTGATCAACCCATTTCTTTGTGTTCAGTGTGTGGTCAGTATAAGATGCCTTCGTGACAACCCTGGAGCACCAATGTCAGTCTTTAGGCTGAGGTTGTGGGTGCAGTGTTGACTGCTCCACGGATGGATATGTTAGTAAGTGAATTTGGTGTAATTGAGGACTTAGAGAGAATAAATGGTGATACTGTAATCGAGGACTTAGTGAGTTAATGGTGTTGTGAATTGTTGCATAATGTGGTAGTGTGATTGTATAATGATGATTTATGCAATAAAAATTTATGGTGCTATTGGATTGTTGTAACTTAGTGAAATTGGTGGTAATTGATGAAAATGTGAAATGTAAACATGTATTGTAATGAATAGAAATAAAGGAAGGTGTGTTGGTATATGTAAATGATTGAATTGAGTTGATATTGGTATGGTGATGTTGGTAGTCTTCCCAAGTTGTATGGGGAGTTAGAACAATTGAGTATATGTGGGAATTAGTGGTATATCTTTGACATGGTGGGGAATTGGAACCCCGATGAAATTGTGAAAATTTGAAAATGAGTGTTTATAGGTAATATTGGATACCTGAGGGTAAAGTATAAGGTTATAAGACCCTCGATGAGGGCATGTACTTGGATGACTTAATATGCTTGAATGTAGAAGTAAATTGAATTTGAACTTTTGATTGAGGATTGTGAGTAACATAAAAGAACTATGGGAATGACGTGTAGGATAATTCAATGTTGAAATTGGGACTTAGGTCCATGATGAGTTAATGTTGGCTGGATATAAGTGAGGATATCATATGAATAAAACGTAAACTATAAGAAGTTGAGGAAAATTGCCATGTGTGGCATTTGGTGAATTTGATTGAAAGTATGAGAGTCCATGAGTTAAGGATGGTTGGACTTGATAGATGTGAGGTTAGAAAACATAACTGAGTGTGGTGTAGTGGTGGTACTAATATGCTACTATAAGGTGGTGTAGCATTGAAATGTTGATGATGGGGCCTAAGTATATGTGGAGAGTAATCCTGTGATGGCTATGTGCTAGTATGTATATATATGTTTTGTGAAGGCCGGGGTGCCTATATATATATTTGTGTTGTTTTGAGTTAGTAAGCTCTGTGGTAAAAGAAAAATTAGTTTTGGTAAAAGACTAATGATGTAAGTGAAATTCCCTATGATGGGAAATGTGAAGAGATTGTCTCTTTGGAGTGTCATTGGATACTCAATGTGGCATGGGATTCATGATGGAGTCCCGGTGTGCAAGTTATACCATGGCACACATGTTGTTAATAATGTGACGATTAATATTGTCCTGGGTTTCCCCTTGTGGATTGAATCCTAAGAGTTGATACTCTTGGAAGTCCCAGGCGAGCGCTGCTCGAAATTGGAAATGTATCTGGTGGTCCTGATGCGCTAAATGCGTGGACTAGTAAGTGAAGGCACTCTTGGTGTCATAGTGGAATATTGAGAGAAAAGTAACATCAGTTTAATGAAGTGGATCTACAGTGTTGAGCATGGTCGCTATGAGCCATGATGGACAATGGATTAGGACTGTACCGAACATGGGTACTGTTAAGAATTGAAAATTTTGAGCCAAAATATGAGAAAGATGTTGGAATCATGTGGGGATGATTATTCTATGGCCTAGGACTAATGACTAGTCAAGTGAAATGAGTATATTGTTGAGAAAAGAACCATATTGGAAAGTTATAGTGCATGGTGCACGAGTGAGATAGAACTAGTATACCATTAGGTATCTATATAAGAATCTGTTTGCCGTTATATACGGATTTGATGTGAATGTATTTATTTGTATGGCTATCTCCGTATGGATTATGTTCCCGGAGATTATTATTATGTTGTATAAGTAAAGTGGTGCGAGGTAGTACCTTGTGTTAGTAGGACTGTTAGTACAGCCGTTGGCATGTTACCTCTTCTTGCGTGAATTATAAGGACAGATTCTCTGATTGGTGGGGCATTGCACCTGGGGCCCTTAGGACAGCAAGAGCTCGAGGGCTTAAACCTAAGGATGTTCTTACCCATTGCATTAGAGGATTGTATCTTGTGAGGAACGCAAGAGGTGAATTGTGGATAACTTAAGTGAACTGTAATATGCCAAATATGATGAAATGTGTGAGATGCCATGAGAGGGCAGTTTGAGTTATGAAATTGAGCACTCGGGGATGTGCATGAGTGTGTACCAAGGTTGGTAGTATGGAATTATGACTTTACGGAAATTGTAGGATGAACTATTGAATTGTCACCTTATGTGAAGGGAATGGAAAGTTGATTAGTACTGATGGATTGAGTCAAAGTTTTATGGAAAGGCTTGTGATGGTGAGATGCTAAGCTAAGTTGGTGGCCTGAGTGGCCAAGGATTTTAATAAGTGATAAATTGTGATGTAGCCAAGTGAGAAGGTGTTATACTGGTTGTTAAAGAAAAAGGTATTTGGTAAAATAAAAGGCTGATACCTCTACCCTGGTGGTAGAGTTACTGATGGAGTTGTATAGAGGCAAATTATAGTGAGAGATGTGTTGAAAATACACAATGTGGATGTTGTTCTTGGATAGGTACCAAGATATATGATTGAGTGTGCTAGTAGTACTTTGAAATGGTCCGAGAGACTTGTGTAACAACTGATATGAAATTATGAAAGTAATGATAGTGATGGATTTAGTCTTTGTGGCATGATAAATAGGCGTATTGAATGAAAGGATAATGATGAAGGTGAGATGTATAGAATGAAATACATGTGGGATTGATAACAGGAGTATGGAATGGTAAATGAAGAAAATTGATAATGGAAACCTTAGGCATGTTGCCTCTAAATGGGAGAAATCAGTGATGAACTATGTGCTAAGTTCGGAGATGATTAGTTGAAATTGTAAGTATGATCTAGTGTATGAAAATTCATGAGTGAATTCGTGATGAAAGCGTTGAAATGACTGATGTGAGGTATGAATTGTAATGTGTGGTCCATTGGGGACCAGATAAAGGTCTTGAGAGAGAGATTCACCATTGTGTTTTGGTGAAGTTGTTGAACTTTTAAGGATAGATTGACAGTTGAGCACAAAGATGTTGCTTGTTAAAGTTAAAGTGCTGAGGTGAAATTGTACGTTGTAGGTTGAGAACATGAGAAAAGAAAAATGTGAATATACGAGTTGTGGCTAGATGCCAAAACTGGTGATTTGTCCCTCAGAAAATAAAGGTATAGTGAGCGTGAACTGGATGATTACTCGGTGAGTTGCACTGAGAAGATTTTTGTCGGAAAATGGATTCCGTCGAAAATTTTTAACGGCAAATGAATTCCATCGAAAATGGATTAATAAAATAAATGCAAAAGAAATTGATTTTCTGAAATTTTTCGACGAAAAACAAATTCCGTCAAAAACGGATGAATAAAATAAATGCAAAAGAAATTGATTTTATGAAGTTTTTCGATGAAAAATGGATTCCGTCGAACATTTTTGACGAAAAATGTATTCCGTCGAAAACGGATGAATAAAATAAATGCAAAAGAAATTGATTCTGTGAAGTTTTTCGACGGAAAATGAATTCCGTCAAAAACGGATGAATAAAATAAATGCAAAAGAAATTGATTTTAGGATGTTTTTCGACAAAAAATGGATTCCGTCGAAGATTTTTGATGCAAAATGTATTCCGTCGAAAACGGATGAATAAAATAAATGCAAAAGAATTTGATTTTGTGAAGTTTTTCGACGGAAAAAGAATTTCGTCGAAAACGGATTAATAAAATAAATGCAAAAGAAATTGATTTTTTGAAGTATTTCGACGGAAAAAGAATTGCGTCGAAAACGGATTAATAAAATAAATGCAAAAGAAATTGTTTTTTTGAAGTTTTTCGACGAAAAATGAATTTCGTAGAAGATTTTTGATGGAAAATGGATTCCGTCGAAGATTTTTGACAGAAAATGAATTCCGTCGAAAACGGATGAATAAAATAAATGCAAAAGAAATTGATTTTATCAAGTTTTTCGACGAAAATTGTATTCCGTCGAAAATGGATGAATAAAATAAATGCAAAAGAAATTGATTTTATCAAGTTTTTCGACGCAAAATGTATTCCGTCGAAAACGGATGAATAAAATAAATGCGAAATAAATTGATTTTGTGAAGTTTTTCGACGGAAAACAAATTCCGTCGAAAACGGATGAATAAAATAAATGCAAAAGAAATTGATTTTGTGAAGTTTTTCGACTGAAAATGGATTCCGTAGAAGATTTTTGTCGGAAAATGGATTCCGTCGAAAATTTTTGACAGCAAATGAATTCCATCGAAAATGGATTAATAAAATAAATGCAAAAGAAATTGATTTTCTGAAGTTTTTCGACGAAAAACAAATCCCGTCAAAAACGGATGAATAAAATAAATGCAAAAGAAATTGATTACGAAGTTTTTCGATGAAAAATGGATTCCGTCGAACATTTTTGACGAAAAATGTATTCCGTCGAAAACGGATGAATAAAATAAATGTAAAAGAAATTGATTTTGTGAAGTTTTTCGACGGAAAACAAATTCCGTCAAAAACGGATGAATAAAATAAATGCAAAAGAAATTGATTTTATGAAGTTTTTCGACCAAAAATGGATTCCGTCGAAGATTTTTGATGAAAAATGTATTCCGTCGAAAACGGATGAATAAAATAAATGCAAAAGAATTTGATTTTTTGAAGTTTTTCGACGGAAAAAGAATTTCGTCGAAAACGGATTAATAAAATAAATGCAAAAGAAATTGATTTTTTGAAGTATTTCGACGGAAATGGATTCCCTAGAAGATTTTTGATGGAAAATGGATTCCGTCGAAGATTTTTCATGGAAAATGAATTCCGTCGAAAACGGTTGAATAAAATAAATGCAAAAGAAATTGATTTTGTGAAGTTTTTCGACGGAAAATGGATTCCGTCGAAGATTTTTGACGGAAAATGAATTCCGTCGAAAATGGATGAATAAAATAAATGCAAAAGAAATTGATTTTTTGAAGTTTTTCGACGGAAAAATGTATTCCGTCCAAGATTTTTGAATGAAAATGAATTCCGTCGAAAATGGATGAATAAAATAAATGTAAAAGAAATTGATTTTATGAAGTTTTTCGATGAAAAATGGATTCCGTCGAACATTTTTGATGAAAAATGTATTCCGTCGAAAATGGATGAATAAAATAAATGCAAAAGAAATTGATTTTGTGAAGTTTTTCGACGGAAAATGAATTCCGTCGAAAATGGATGAATAAAATAAATGCAAAAGAAATTGATTTTGGGTAGATTTTTGACGGAAAATAGATTCCGTCGAAGATTTTGGACGGAAAATAAATTCCATCTAACATGGATGAATAAAATAAATGCTAAAGAAATTGATTTTGTGAAGTTTTTCGACGGAAAATGGATTAGGTCGAAATTTTTTTGACGGAAAATGTATTCCGTCGAAAACGGATGAATAAAATAAATGCAAAAGAAATTGATTTTGTGAAGTTCTTCGACGGAAAACAAATTCCGTCGAAAACGGATGAATAAAATAAATGCAAAAGAAATTGATTTTGTGAAGATTTTTGACGGAAAATGGATTCCGTCGAAGATTTTTGACGGAAAATAAATTCCATGGAACATGGACGAATAAAATAAATGCAAAAGAAATTGATTTTGTGAAGTTTTTCGACGGAAAATGGATTAGGTCGAAAATTTTTGACGGAAAATGTATTCCGTCGAAAACGGATGAATAAAATAAATGCAAAAGAAATTGATTTTGTGAAGTTTTTCAACGGAAAAAGAATTGCGTCGAAAACGGATTAACAAAATAAATGCAAAAGAAATTGATTTTTTGAAGTTTTTCGACGGAAAATGGATTTCGTAGAAGATTTTTGATGTAAAATGGATTCCGTCGAAGATTTTTGACAGAAAATGAATTCCTTCGAAAACGGATGAATAAAATAAATGCAAAAGAAATTGATTTTGTGAAGTTTTTCGACGGAAAATGGATTCCGTCGAAGATTTTTGACGGAAAATGAATTCCGTCGAAAATGGATGAATAAAATAAATGCATAAGAAATTGATTTTAGGAAGTTTTTCGATGAAAAATGGATTCCGTCGAACATTTTTGACGAAAATGTATTCCATCGAGAACGGATGAATTAAATAAATGCAAAAGAAATTGATTTTGTGAAGTTTTTTGACGGAAAACAAATTCCGTCGAAAACGGATGAATAAAATAAATGCAAAAGAAATTGTTTTTGTGAAGATTTTTGACGAAAAATGGATTCCGTCGAAGATTTTTGACGGAAAATGAATTCCATCGAAAACGGATGAATAAAATAAATGCAAAAGAAATAGATTTTGTGAAGTTTTTCGACGGAAAATGGATTCGGTCGAAGATTTTTGACGGAAAATGTATTCCGTCGAAAACGGATGAATAAAATAAATGCAAAAGAAATTGATTTTGTGAAGTTTTTCGACGGAAAAAGAATTGGGTTGAAAACGGATTAATAAAATAAATGCAAAAGAAATTGATTTTTTGAAGTTTTTCGACGAAAAATGAATTTCGTAGAAGATTTTTGATGGAAAATGGATTCCGTCGAAGATTTTTGACAGAAAATGAATTCCGTCGAAAACGGATGAATAAAATAAATGCAAAAGAAATTGATTTTATCAAGTTTTTCGACGAAAATTGTATTCCGTCGAAGATTTTTGACGGAAAATGAATTCCGTCGAAAATGGATGAATAAAATAAATGCAAAAGAAATTGATTTTATCAAGTTTTTCGACGCAAAATGTATTCCGTCGAAGATTTTTGACGCAAAATGTATTCCGTCGAAAACGGATGAATAAAATAAATGCAAAATAAATTGATTTTGTGAAGTTTTTCGACGGAAAACAAATTCCGTCGAAAACGGATGAATAAAATAAATGCAAAAGAAATTGATTTTGTGAAGTTTTTCGACTGAAAATGGATTCCGTAGAAGATTTTTGTCGGAAAATGGATTCCGTCGAAAATTTTTGACGGCAAATGAATTCCATCGAAAATGGATTAATAAAATAAATGCAAAAGAAATTGATTTTCTGAAGTTTTTCGACGAAAAACAAATTCCGTCAAAAACGGATGAATAAAATAAATGCAAAAGAAATTGATTTTATGAAGTTTTTCGATGAAAAATGGATTCCGTCGAACATTTTTGACGAAAAATGTATTCCGTCGAAAACGGATGAATAAAATAAATGCAAAAGAAATTGATTTTGTGAAGTTTTTCGACGGAAAACAAATTCCGTCAAAAACGGATGAATAAAATAAATGCAAAAGAAATTGATTTTATGAAGTTTTTCGACAAAAAATGGATTTCGTCGAAGATTTTTGATGAAAAATGTATTCCGTCGAAAACGGATGAATAAAATAAATGCAAAAGAATTTGATTTTGTGAAGTTTTTCGACGGAAAAAGAATTTCGTCGAAAACGGATTAATAAAATAAATGTAAAAGAAATTGATTTTTTGAAGTATTTCGACGGAAAATGGATTCCGTCGAAGATTTTTGATGGAAAATGAATTCCGTCGAAAACGGATGAATAAAATAAATGCAAAAGAAATTGATTTTGCGAAGTTTTTCGACGGAAAATGGATTCCGTCGAAGATTTTTGACGGAAAATGAATTCCGTCGAAAATGGATGAATAAAATAAATTGCAAAAGAAATTCATTTTGTGAAGTTTTTCAACGGAAAAAAGATTCCGTCGAAGATTTTTGAAGGAAAATGAATTCCGTCGAAAATGGATGAATAAAATAAATGTAAAAGAAATTGATTTTATGAAGTTTTTCGAGAAAAATGGATTCCGTCGAACATTTTTGATGAAAAATGTATTCCGTCGAAAACGGATGAATAAAATAAATGCAAAAGAAATTGATTTTGTGAAGTTTTTCGACCGAAAACAAATTCCGTCGAAAACGGATGAATAAAATAAATGCAAAAGAAATTGATTTTGTGAAGATTTTTGACGGAAAATGGATTCCGTCGAAGATTTTTGATGGAAAATAAATTCCATCGAACATGGATGAATAAAATAAATGCAAAAGAAATTGATTTTGTGAAGTTATTCAACGAAAAATGGATTAGGTCGAAAAAAATTTGACGGAAAATGTATTCCGTCGAAAACGGATGAATAAAATAAATGCAAAAGAAATTGATTTTGTGATGTTTTTCAACGGAAAAAGAATTGCGTCGAAAACGGATTAATAAAATAAATGCAAAAGAAATTGATTTTTTGAAGTTTTTCGACGGAAAATGGATTTGTAGAAGATTTTTGATGGAAAATGGATTCCGTCGAAGATTTTTGACGGAAAAAGAATTGCGTCGAAAACGGATTAATAAAATAAATGCAAAAGAAATTGATTTTTTGATGTTTTTCGACGGAAAATGGATTTCGTAGAAGATTTTTGATGGAAAATGGATTCCGTCGAAGATTTTTGACAGAAAATGAATTCCGTCGAAAACAGATGAATAAAATAAATGCAAAAGAAATTGATTTTGTGAAGTTTTTCGACGGAAAATGGATTCCGTCGAAGATTTTGGACAGAAAATGAATTCTGTCGAAAATGGATGAATAAAATAAATGCAAAAGAATTTGATTTTATGAAGTTTTTCGACGAAAAATGTATTCCGTCGAAGATTTTTGACGGAAAAAGAATTCCGTCGAAAATGGATGAATAAAATAAATGCAAAAGAAATTGATTTTATCAAGTTTTTCGACGGAAAATGAATTCCGTCGAAGATTTTGGACGGAAAATGAATTCCGTCGAAAATGGATGAATAAAATAAATGCATAAGAAATTGATTTTATGAAGTTTTTCGATGAAAAATGGATTCCGTCGAACATTTTTGACGAAAATGTATTCCATCGAGAACGGATGAATAAAATAAATGCAAAAGAAATTGATTTTGTGAAGTTTTTCGACGGAAAACAATTTCCGTCGAAAACGGATGAATAAAATAAATGCAAAAGAAATTGCTTTTGTGAAGATTTTTGACGAAAAATGGATTCCGTCGAAGATTTTTGACGGAAAATGAATTCCATCGAAAACGGATGAATAAAAAAAATGCAAAAGAAATTCATTTTGTGAAGTTTTTCGACGGAAAATGGATTCGGTCGAAGATTTTTGACGGAAAATGTATTCCGTCGAAAACGGATGAATAAAATAAATGCAAAAGAAATTGATTTTGTAAAGTTTTTCGACGGAAAAAGAATTGCGTCGAAAACGGATTAATAAAATAAATGCAAAAGAAATTGATTTTTCTAAGTTTTTCGACGAAAAATGAATTTCGTAGAAGATTTTTGATGGAAAATGGATTCCGTCGAAGATTTTTGACAGAAAATGAATTCCGTCGAAAACGGATGTGTAACATCCCGCATAATTAGTAATATATATACATAAGTACTATATGTTATAGATGTATGTGTAGATTTCGGATTTATGGTGTATGTGTAATGGTTTGCGAATTGTTGATCTTTATCCTTGGATGAGACTAAAGTAATTAATTAAATTAAATCATAGGAGGATAAATATGTAGGCATGTGAATTTAATCATATGAGTAATGTGAGTGTGGGTTAGAAGGCCTTAGTGTTTATTGGACTTTGGAAGTGGGCTAGTGGGTGTGTGGACTTGTCACCTTTGGACTTATGTGATTTGATTCTTTGTGTGTGTGGCCAATGGCCCAAGGTTGGCTTTTGGATCCACCTTGTTCAGCCCAAAGTTGTACCCTATATTTCTTCCCCTAAGCCTTGTCCAACAAGGTTGTTTGTGCACCAAGGAACTTGCACATGGCTAGATGTATTTCCTTCTCATTCATGCGCACAAGAAGGTGGAAAATACTTAGAAAAAAATCTGCCAATTTCCTTCTTATTTGACCGCCTCCTCACTTGGCTTTTGCACACTTGATTTCAACTTCATTGCATGAAGGACACATGTACAATGTAGCATGATTTTGGGCTGCATACACCTCATTTAGGCGCACATGTAGAGAGTCTTGGATCAGATTTCTTGTGTCACAAAACTGCCTAACTTGTTGACTTGGAGAACCACCTTACACCTTCCATCATGAGGCTGCAATATGCAGATTTTTGCATGCTTTTGGCAGTCCATCATGAGCCAAACCTGCCCTTGCTTCCACATGCATCATAAGTAGGATCTTGGGGCTGCATCTTCATCATTTTATGCGCACAAGACAGCCCCAAAATCAGTGTTTAGGCTGCCACAAATCAGTGCTCATGATGCACCTCTTTCCCACTCCACCTTGTGTGCGCATAGCTTGGTCAATTGTGTGAAAAATTCTGACTTGTTAGCACTCATTCAGATCTGAACCTTTCCCTCACCTCCTTGCATGTGCATAGAGTACTTTAGAAGCAACCTTGTGTGCAGCCCCACTTCTTCAAGTAACCAGAAATTTCATGATGCTTAATCATGCCACTTCTCCTCACTTTCCCTTTAAATTTGCGCATAAGGAAGGGGCTGGCCTCATGTACAAGTGCAGCCAAGTTCCTCCCTCATTCCCTCACTCTCCTAGCCGAACCTTCAAGCCTCTTGGAGAAGGAAAAACCTTGGTCACTTACCCTCCCTCACCTCTCAAAACCGTAGCCTTTGTCCCAAGCAAGAGTAAGCTTTCCTCCTCACTTTCACCTCACTGTTCAGTCTTGATTCCTCACCTTTTGGTAGCTGTCCAAGTTGCTCCTCCTCATCCTTGATTGCGCATAGATCTTCTCCTAGGAAGTGTGGACTTGTTGTGTTGTAAAGCTAGAAGGAGGTGTGTGATTCTTGACCAAGGAGTGTGTGCTACAAGAGGTAGGCCTTGAACTTAGAACACTTTCATTGTGTAACCATGTGTGTGTGCTTAAATGTCTCCTTGATTATGTGTGGTTTTGGATTCAAGTATGAGCATGATAAAAGTAGAATGGTGGAGCTATTTCATGATGATTTGTATGCATAAAAATCTCATGGTTATGTTTAAGCTCATGCCACTATTTTCTTGTATGGATATGTCACTGTTTTGAAGAGAAATGTGCCACTGTTTCCCTTTGAATGTGCCACTGTTTTGAATATGAAATGCCCACTGTTTCGGTTCCTCAAAGTCACCATTCAAATGCCACTGTTTCTGCACATATATGCCACTGTTTCTGCACATTATATGCCACTGTTTCTGCACATATATGCCACTGTTTCTACACATTATATGCCACTGTTTCTGCGCATCATATGCCATTGTTTCTGCATAAAAACACTCACTATTTTAGTCATCATATGCCACTGTTTTTATGCATAAAATGCCACTGTTTTAGTCATCATATGCCACTGTTTTTATGCATAAAATGTCACTGTTTTAGTCCATAATATGCCACTGTTTTATGCATAAAATGCCACTGTGTTAGTCCATAATATGCCACTGTTTTATGCATAAAATGCCACTGTGTTAGTCCATAATATGCCACTGTTTCAATGTCCAAAAAACCAAGATTTTATGCCACTGTTTTGAAATCCAAAGTGCCACTGTTTCTGTTTTAAAACGTTCACTGTTTCTGCTATATGTTTACTGTTTTCCTGCTGTAAAACGTCACTGTTTCTGTCCACTGTTTTTAAGGAAAATACCACTGTTTTCTGTTCACTGTTTTAAAAGAACAACTCACTGTTTCTGCTCACTGTTTTAAGCACAAACGTCACTGTTTTCTGCTGTAAAAACGCTGCTGTATGCTCACTATTTTGCTGCTGTAAACACTGCTGTATGCTCACTGTTTTCCACTATAAAACACTGCTGTATGCTCACTGTTTTGCTGCTGTAAGACACTGCTGCATGCTCACTGTTTCTGCTGTAAATAGCCACTGTATATGATTAGTTGTAATTGATTTAGGTGCGCTTGAGAAGTGAGATACTTCGCTGCTGTTTGGTAATATTTAAGGCACGCAAAGGTAAGTGTCAGGCGATAATGCCTAATGTGACTATTGACTACTGGTATAAAATTGTGACATGATGCTCCATATGCCGTAAAAATATTATGTTCCATTATGATGAAAGGAAACTGCCAAAAATGAGCCGTGATGGCTATATGATCATGAGGTAAAGACGTTATGTGGCAGCATAACGCATATGAAAGGTATATAAGCATGCACCTTACATCATACCGCATTTTTACGCTTTGTGTGTGAAAGCATAGCATGACATGCATGTATCAAGATCATATAGGCCTTGTTTTAGAATAGTTATGTACAGGACCATGTGTTTGAGCAAGCATCATATAGGCATCCCCAAGGTACCGGGGTATGGGACACTTGGCATCAGTCCGCATAGGCCCACAGTTGGAATCCACATGGAGCTCAGGTGCCAAGGGATATTTGATTCCACTGTGAAGTGCGCGCACGACGGTGCTAAAAGCGCAAAGGAAAGGCGTTATATACGCAATATATGAATATGATGAAAAGGAAAAAGAAAAGGAACAAGGATATGTTGATGTGACGGTTTATGATTTTGTGCCTAGTTAATACTGTTATATTACTGGTTTTGTTGCCACACTACTGGGATTATTCTCACCCCTTCGGGGCTGCTATTTTTCCAAAATGGCAGGAGGACGTAAAAGCACTTGAAGGAGTGATGTTTTGCTGTTGATTGCCGATGCGTGGATTTTCATTGTTGCTGTTTGTTAATTGGATGACTGTAATGATTAATGTTTTGGTACTCTTGGATGACTGTAGTCTTTATCATCTCTATGTTAGCTTGAACTTTTATGAACAGCGGCTATTTTGGAAAACCTTTATGAAAAGAATTTAAGTGCTGAAATTTTTACAGTGCACCTTACGGGTGGTGTTTTTATGAGCAAACGAACTCGGATTTACTATTATTTTATATGCACGCGAAGCCCCAAGCGTGCTCTTTCTAAATCACTTGAAATATTTTTTATCGTCCAAACAGAAGTTATAAGAACTATTGAAATGCCTTACGGATTTGTATACTGCTATGAGATTCTTTGTTAGCTCATGTGACGTTAACGACTCTAATTCCGCTTAGCAAACGACTCTCTTGGATGCATACAAGGGAGGGCGTTACACTAATTGGTATCAGAGCCAGGTTGGTCCATGGAATTGCTTGTGTTTGATTGAATTGATTGCTGTTTGTGTTTATCTGCTGATTGACTGTCTAAATGTGCTATAGTTTAAGTATGTATTAGCTAGTGTAGTTAGATTGTTAGGACCGTTCTGTGATAAGACACGGATGCATAGTTAACTTGTCCGAATTGAACCCGAGTACCTACTTGGGACTGCTGCCATGAATAACTTGCGGTGAGCCTGATCAACTCATTTCCTGATATTGTGAGTGCAGAATCATGGCAGGTGGTCGCGGTTCAACTCGGGGAAGGACTGGCGATGCGGAAGAGGATCTTATCACTACCATTGGGGGACTGGCAACGTTTATCCAGAATATGAGCCAAGAATGGCGCGACCATAGGCAACAGAATCAGAACCCACCCCCACTGCATGAAAATGCAGAAGAAATTGCCCGTCGGAGGTTGAAAGACTTCCGCAACTTCCTACCACCTACTTTTGAGGGTGAAGACAACCCCGAGGCTGCAGCGAAGTGGCTGCAGATGATCGAGCATATTTTCGAACGTATGGCATGCCCAGAAGCGCAGAAGACTGATTACGCGTCGTATCAGCTGATGGGAGAAGCTTTAACATGGTGGACTGGTGCGAGGGCTCTGCTGAGAGCTCAGGACGTGGAACTAACATGGGCCTTGTTCAGACAAGTATTTTTGGATAAGTATTTTCCTAAGGCAATGAGAAGAATGAAGCACACTGAACTGCTGTCACTCAGGCAGGGTAACATGACGGTTAATGAGTACATTGCAAAATTTGGGCAGCTGATCGAGTACGCCAACTTTGACCGGAACATTTATGATGAAGAATGGCAGGTGGAGAAGTTCGAAAGCGGATTACATCCGGAAATCCGTAAGCTCATTTTGACCACGGCTAATCGTACACTTCCGGAACTCATCAACCAGAGTCGTCAGGCAGAAGGAATCATTAATGAGGCCAAGAACTTGAACAAGCCACCAACACAATTCCACGGAGGAAACCGAGCAGGCAGATTCTTCAGGACGGCACCTGGTAGGGGTCGAGGCAGAGGTACGCAGTTGCAGGCACGACCTGGAAATTTTAAGAGAAACTTTACGGTGGGTCAATCGTCGACTGGACGACAGGGCGCGACTGTTTGTGCTACATGTGGAAAGAACCACTTTGGAGTTTGTCGCAAGAACAACAATGCATGTTTCAGATGTGGCCAGCAAGGACATTTTGCTTACAAGTGCCCCCAGAACGCTGACCAACAGCCTATGCAAGCTCGGGTGTTCACATTGGATGCAAATGAAGCACAGAAGTTTCCCAACCTGATCAAAGGTAATGTCACTTTAAATGGTCACCCAATTTCTGTTATCTTTGATTCTGGAGCGTCTGGCTCTTTTATGGCAAAGCACACTGCCTTGAGAATAGGCATCACCCCAACCCCGCTACCTTATGAGTTACACATCAGCACACCTACTGGAGGATCGTGCACGGCCTCAGAGATCTGCAGAGGTGTTACCTTGCAGTATGAAGGGAACACGTATCCAGTTAATTTGGTGGTCCTGCCGGTATTCAACTTTGATGTGATTATCGGTATGGACTGGTTGACGGAAAACGGGATAACTTTGGATTGTCGAGCGGGGAAAGTCGTTGTTCCTGCGAAAGATGGTAATTTTCAACCTTTCTCTCTCATTTCCTTATTGCAAGTTAGAAAAGAGCTCCGCAAGGGAGCAGCAGGGTATCTTTTGTCGATCGAGGCTGAGACCTCGGTTGACAATCAAATTCAGAATGTACCGGTAGTTAGAGAATTCGAGGAGGTATTCCCGGATGAAATACCTCGATTGCCTCCTCATAGGGAAATAGAATTTTCGATCGAACTTGTTCCTGGAGTTGGACCAATCTCCATTGCCCCGTATCGTATGGCGCCGTTGGAACTTCGCGAGTTGAAGAAGCAGATAGAAGAGCTTTTGGCAAAGGAATTCATCAGACCGAGTACTTCCCCATGGGGTGCTCCAGCCATCTTGATTAAGAAGAAGGATGGAAGTTTACGTCTGTGTGTAGATTACCGCCAGCTGAACAAAGTAACGGTGAAGAATAAGTATCCGCTACCGAGGATCGACGATTTGATGGACCAGCTGAGAGGAGCCAGAGTCTTTTCCAAGATAGATTTACGATCGGGATACCATCAGATCCGGGTCAAACCGGAGGATATTCCGAAAACAGCTTTTAGGACTCGTTATGGGCACTACGAATATCAGGTGATCCCATTCGGACTTACGAATGCTCCAGCGGTATTCATGGACTACATGAACCGCATCTTCCGCCCCTTTCTTGATCAGTTCGTTATTGTGTTTATCGACGATATCCTGATTTATTCAGCTAATGAAGAGCTGCATGCGGAACATCTGAGGATTGTCTTGCAAATCTTGAAGGAGAAGCAGTTGTACGCGAAATGGTCGAAGTGCGAGTTTTGGCTTAAAGAGGTCCAGTTTCTGGGCCATGTCATTTCATCAGAAGGTATCGCGGTGGACCCCAGCAAAGTTGAAGCTGTCATGAATTGGGAACGACCCAAGACTGTCACTGAAGTAAGAAGTTTCTTAGGTCTGGCTGGATATTATCGAAGGTTTATCCAGAATTTCTCTCAGATAGTGCAACCTCTTACCCGTCTCACTCGGAAGGACACGCCTTTTGAGTGGACTGAAGCTTGTGAAGAATGTTTCTTGGAACTAAAGAGCAGATTGACGAGTGCTCCCGTACTCACGATTCCGGATCCTACCCGGAAGTTCGAAGTATACTGCGATGCGTCGCTAAAAGGACTTGGATGCGTGTTGATGCAGGATCGTATGGCGGTAGCTTACGCATCTCGACAACTTAAGCCTCACGAAGAAAATTATCCTACGCACGATTTGGAGTTAGCAGCTATAGTGTTCGCACTTAAAATCTGGAGGCACCACTTGTATGGTTCGCAGTTTGACGTGTTCAGCGATCATAAGAGTTTGAAGTACTTGTTCGATCAGAAGGAGTTGAATATGCGGCAACGACGGTGGATGGAATTTCTGAAGGACTACGATTTTGAACTTAAATACCACCCAGGAAAGGCAAACGTGGTAGCTGACGCCCTGAGCAGGAAGACACTGCACACTGCAACTCTGATGATGGAAGAATTGAAATTGTTTGAGGCCTTTCGAGACTTGAACCTATCGGTAGACGAGAGAGGGAATAGCATAAGATTGGGAAATATAAAGGTGGAGAATGAATTGATCAGTAGAATCAAGGAGGCTCAGAAAGATGAAGAGTTAGTCCGTGATTTGGTTGGCAACCAAGATGTTGTAAAGGATGAGAATGATGTTTGGAGATTTCAAGGACGGCTGGTTGTGCCGAATGAAGAGTTGAAACAAGAAGTTTTACAGGAGGCTCACAAGGGTAAGTATGCAGTTCATCCTGGATCCACGAAGATGTACCATGATTTGAAGACCTCGTTTTGGTGGCCGGGTATGAAGCGTGATATTGCGGAGTATGTATCTCGATGCTTAACTTGTCAGAAGGTGAAGTACGAACATCAGAAACCGTCGGGACTCCTTCAACCTTTGGAGATTCCCGAATGGAAGTGGGACAGTATCGCGATGGATTTTGTAGTTGGACTTCCTCGGACGCGAGAAGGATATGATTCTATCTGGGTGACTGTTGATCGTTTAATGAAGTCAGCTCACTTCCTGCGTGTTAAAACCACATATGATACAGAGAGACTTGCCAGAATTTACCTGCAGGAGATCGTGAAGCTGCATGGAGTTCCTACGAGTATTGTCAGTGATCGTGATCCCAAGTTTACATCTAAGTTCTGGGAATCCTTTCAAAGAGCATTAGGGACCCATTTGAGGTTGAGTACTGCTTACCATCCGCAGACCGATGGACAGACGGAACGCACCATTCAAGCATTAGAGGACATGTTACGAGCATGTGTTTTGGAGTTAGGAGGCAGCTGGGATAACTATCTTTCTTTGATTGAGTTTGCTTACAACAACAGTTACCACTCCAGTATTCAGATGGCACCGTATGAAGCTCTGTATGGGAGAAAATGCAGATCCCCTTTATGCTGGACTGAAGTGGGTGAGCGAAGTATGTTAGGACCCGATCTAATTCAAGAAACGTCCGAACAAGTAAAGAAGATTCGAGAAAATATGCAGCGGGCTCAGGCCAGACAGAAGAGTTATTACGACAAGCGTCATAAGCCTCTATCTTTCGAAGTCGGAGACCATGTATTTTTGAGAATCACACCTACATCGGGACTCGGAAGGAGAATGGGAGTTAAGAAGTTAAGTCCACGGTACTTAGGACCGTATCTGATTATGGACCGGATTGGAGAGTCTGCATACCGGTTGGCTTTACCACCCAATCTGTCAGGAATTCACAATGTATTTCATGTGTCACAGCTACGTAGGTATCTCTCTGATCCATCTCACGTGTTACAGCCGGAAGAAGTGGAACTAAAGGAAAATCTGACGTATCAAGTGCAACCGTTGCAAATCCTTGAAAGATCCGTCAAGCGACTCCGTTCTAAAGAGATTCCTTTGGTGAAAGTATTGTGGAACAACAGATCAGCAACTGAAGCCACCTGGGAGCGCGAGGACGACATTCAGAAACGCTATCCAGAACTGTTTAGCTCTTAAGTAAGTTTATTTTGCGGACAAAATTCCTATTTGGTGGGGAGAGTGTAACATCCCGCATAATTAGTAATATATATACATAAGTACTATATGTTATAGATGTATGTGTAGATTTCGGATTTATGGTGTATGTGTGATGGTTTGCGAATTGTTGATCTTTATCCTTGGATGAGACTAAGGTAATTAATTAAATTAAATCATAGGAGGATAAATATGTAGGCATGTGAATTTAATCATATGAGTAATGTGAGTGTGGGTTAGAAGGCCTTAGTGTTTATTGGACTTTGGAAGTGGGCTAGTGTGTGTGTGGACTTGTCACCTTTGGACTTATGTGATTTGATTCTTTGTGTGTGTGGCCAATGGCCCAAGGTTGGCTTTTGGATCCACCTTGTTCAGCCCAAAGTTGTACCCTTATTTCTTCCCCTAAGCCTTGTCCAACAAGGTTGTTTGTGCACCAAGGAACTTGCACATGGCTAGATGTATTTCCTTCTCATTCATGCGCACAAGAAGGTGGAAAATACTTAGAAAAAAATCTGCCAATTTCCTTCCTTATTTGACCGCCTCCTCACTTGGCTTTTGCACACTTGATTTCAACTTCATTGCATGGAAGACACATGTACCATTTAGCATGATATTAGGCTGCATCTTCCTTCATTTTGGCGCACATGGGGGGAGTCTTGGATCAGATTTCTTGTGTCACAAAACTGCCTAACTTGTTGACTTGGAGAACCACCTTACACCTTCCATCATGAGGCTGCCATGTGCAGATTTTTGCATGCTTTTGGCAGTCCATCATGAGCCAAACCTGCCCTTGCTTCCACATGCATCATAAGTAGGATCTTGGGGCTGCATCTTCATCATTTTATGCGCACAAGACAGCCCCAAAATCAGATTTCTTGGCTGCCACAAAGCTGTCTTGCTTGTGGACTTAGTGAACCTCCCTCACACCTCACCTTGTGCGCATGGTTTGGCTGTTTGTGCAAGAAAATTCTGACTTGTTAGCACTCATTCAGATCTGAACCTTTCCCTCACCTCCTTGCATGTGCATAGAGTACTTTAGAAGCAACCTTGTGTGCAGCCCCACTTCTTCAAGTAACCAGAAATTTCATGATGCTTAATCATGCCACTTCTCCTCACTTTCCCTTTAAATTTGCGCATAAGGAAGGGGCTGGCCTCATGTACAAGTGCAGCCAAGTTCCTCCCTCATTCCCTCACTCTCCTAGCCGAACCTTCAAGCCTCTTGGAGAAGGAAAAACCTTGGTCACTTACCCTCCCTCACCTCTCAAAACCGTAGCCTTTGTCCCAAGCAAGAGTAAGCTTTCCTCCTCACTTTCACCTCACTGTTCAGTCTTGATTCCTCACCTTTTGGTAGCTGTCCAAGTTGCTCCTCCTCATCCTTGATTGCGCATAGATCTTCTCCTAGGAAGTGTGGACTTGTTGTGTTGTAAAGCTAGAAGGAGGTGTGTGATTCTTGACCAAGGAGTGTGTGCTACAAGAGGTAGGCCTTGAACTTAGAACACTTTCATTGTGTAACCATGTGTGTGTGCTTAAATGTCTCCTTGATTATGTGTGGTTTTGGATTCAAGTATGAGCATGATAAAAGTAGAATGGTGGAGCTATTTCATGATGATTTGTATGCATAAAAATCTCATGGTTATGTTTAAGCTCATGCCACTGTTTTCTTGTATGGATATGCCACTGTTTTGAAGAGAAATGTGCCACTGTTTCCCTTTGAATGTGCCACTGTTTTGAAGATGAAATGCCCACTGTTTCGGTTCCTCAAAATCACCATTCAAATGCCACTGTTTCTGCACATTATATGCCACTGTTTCTGCACATTATATGCCACTGTTTCTGCACATATATGCCACTGTTTCTGCACATTATATGCCACTGTTTCTGCACATATATGCCACTGTTTCTGCACATTATATGCCACTGTTTCTGCACATTATATGCCACTGTTTCTGCACATATATGTCACTGTTTTAGTGCATATGCCACTGTTTTTATGCATAAGAGGCCACTGTTTTAGTCATCATATGCCACTGTTTTTATGCATAAAATGCCACTGTTTTATGCATAAAATGTCACTGTTTTATCATATATGCCACTGTTTTATGCATAAAATGCCACTGTGTTAGTCCATAATATGCCACTGTTTTTATGCATAAAATGCCACTGTTTTAATGCTCAAAAAATGTACCATATGCCACTGTTTCAATGTCCAAAAACTACCATGCCACTGTTTTGATGCAAAAGTCACTGTTTGTCACTGTTTTAACATTCCAATGCCACTGTGCCACTGTTTCTGTTTTAAAACGTTCACTGTTTCTGCTGTATGTTTACTGTTTTCCTGCTGTAAAACGTCACTGTTTCTGTCCACTGTTTTTAAGGAAAATACCACTGTTTTCTGTTCACTGTTTTAAAGAACAACTCACTGTTTCTGCTCACTGTTTTAAGCACAAACGTCACTGTTTTCTGCTGTAAAAACTGTTTTCTGCACAAATGCTCACTGTTTTTCTGCTGTAAAACACTGCTGTAGGCTCACTGTTTTTCACTGTAAAACACTGCTGTATGCTCACTGTTTTCCACTGTAAGACACTGCTGTATGCTCACTGTTCTGCTGTAAATAGCCACTGTAAATGATTGGTTGTAATTGATTTAGGTGCGCTTGAGAAGTGAGATACTTCGCTGCTGTTTGGTAATATTTAAGGCACGCAAAGGTAAGTGTCAGGCGATATTGCCTAATGTGACTATTGACTACTGGTATAAAATTGTGACATGATGCTCCATATGCCGTAAAAATATTATGTTCCATTATGATGAAAGGAAACTGCCAAAAATGTGCCGTGATGGCTATATGATTATGAGGTAAAGACGTTATGTGGCAGCATAACGCATATGAAAGGTATATAAGCATGCACCTTACATCATACCGCATTTTTACGCTTTGTGTGTGAAAGCATAGCATGACATGCATGTATCAAGATCATATAGGCCTTGTTTTAGAATAGTTATGTACAGGACCATGTGTTTGAGCAAGCATCATATAGGCATCCCCAAGGTACCGGGGTATGGGACACTTGGCATCAGTCCGCATAGGCCCACAGTTGGAATCCACATGGAGCTCAGGTGCCAAGGGATATTTGATTCCACTGTGAAGTGCGCGCACGACGGTGCTAAAAGCGCAAAGGAAAGGCGTTATATACGCAATATATGAATATGATGAAAAGGAAAAAGAAAAGGAACAAGGATATGTTGAAGTGACTGTTTATGATTTTGTGCCTAGTTAATACTGTTATATTACTGGTTTTGTTGCCACACTACTGGGATTATTCTCACCCCTTCGGGGCTGCTATTTTTCCAAAATGGCAGGAGGACGTAAAAGCACTTGAAGGAGTGATGTTTTGCTGTTGATTGCTGATGCGTGGATTTTCACTGTTGCTGTTTGTTTAATTGGATGACTGTAATGATTAATGTTTTGGTACTCTTGGATGACTGTAGTCTTTATCATCTCTATGTTAGCTTGAACTTTTATGAACAGCGGCTATTTTGGAAAACCTTTGTGAAAAGAATTTAAGTGCTGAAATTTTTACAGTGCACCTTACGGGTGGTGTTTTTATGAGCAAACGAACTCGGATTTACTATTATTTTATATGCACGCGAAGCCCCAAACGTGCTCTTTCTAAATCACTTGAAATATTTTTTATCGTCCAAACAGAAGTTATAAGAACTATTGAAATGCCTTACGGATTTGTATACTGCTATGAGATTCTTTGTTAGCTATGAATAAAATAAATGCAAAAGAAATTGATTTTATCAAGTTTTTCGACGCAAAATGTATTCCGTCGAAGATTTTTGACGCAAAATGTATTCCGTCGAAAACGGATGAATAAAATAAATGCAAAATAAATTGATTTTGTGAAGTTTTTCGACGGAAAACAAATTCCGTCGAAAACGGATGAATAAAATAAATGAAAAAGAAATTGATTTTGTGAAGTTTTTCGACTGAAAATGGATTCCGTAGAAGATTTTTGACGGAAAATGGATTCCGTCGAAAATTTTTGACGGCAAATGAATTCCATCGAAAATGGATTAATAAAATAAATGCAAAAGAAATTGATTTACTGAAGTTTTTCGATGAAAAACAAATTCCGTAAAAAACGGATGAATAAAATAAATGCAAAAGAAATTGATTTTATGAAGTTTTTCGATGAAAAATGGATTCCGTCGAACATTTTTGACGAAAAATGTATTCCGTCGAAAACGGATGAATAAAATAAATGCAAAAGAAATTGATTTTGTGAAGTTTTTCGACGGAAAACAAATTCCATCGAAAACGGATGAATAAAATAAATGCAAAAGAAATTGATTTTGTGAAGATTTTTGACGGAAAATGGATTCCGTCGAAGATTTTTGACGGAAAATAAATTCCATCGAACATGGATGAATAAAATAAATGCAAAAGAAATTGATTTTGTGAAGTTTTTCGACGGAAAATGGATTAGGTCAAAAATTTTTGACGGAAAATGAATTCCGTCGAAAATGGATAAATAAAATAAATGCAAAAGAAATTGATTTTGTGAAGTTTTTCAACAGAAAAAGAATTGCGTCGAAAACGGATTAATAAAATAAATGCAAAAGAAATTGATTTTTTGAAGTTTTTCGACGGAAAATGGATTTCGTAGAAGATTTTTGATGGAAAATGGATTCCGTCGAAGATTTTTGACAGAAAATGAATTCCGTGGAAAACGGATGAATAAAATAAATGCAAAAGAAATTGATTTTGTGAAGTTTTTCGACGGAAAATGGATTCCGTCGAAGATTTTTGACGGAAAATGAATTCCGTCGAAAATGGATGAATAAAATAAATGCATAAGAAATTGATTTTATGAAGTTTTTCGATGAAAAATGGATTCCGTCGGACATTTTTGACGAAAATGTATTCCGTCGAAAACGGATGAATAAAATAAATGCAAAAGAAATTGATTTTGTGAAGTTTTTCGACGGAAAACAAATTCCGTCGAAAACGGATGAATAAAATAAATGCAAAAGAAATTGTTTTTGTGAATATTTTTGACGGAAAATGTATTCCGTCGAAAATGGATGAATAAAATAAATGCAAAAGAAATAGATTTTGTGAAGTTTTTCGACGGAAAATGGATTCGGTCGAAGATTTTTGACGGAAAATGTATTCCGTCGAAAACGGATGAATAAAATAAATGCAAAAGAAATTGATTTTGTGAAGTTTTTCGACGGAAAAAGAATTGGGTCGAAAATGGATTAATAAAATAAATGCAAAAGAAATTGATTTTTTGAAGTTTTTCGACGAAAAATGAATTTCGTAGAAGATTTTTGATGGAAAATGGATTCCGTCGAAGATTTTTGACAGAAAATGAATTCCGTCGAAAATGGATGAATAAAATAAATGCAAAAGAAATTGATTTTATCAAGTTTTTCGACGAAAATTGTATTCCGTCGAAGATTTTTGACGGAAAATGAATTCCGTCGAAAATGGATGAATAAAATAAATGCAAAAGAAATTGATTTTATCAAGTTTTTCGACGCAAAATGTATTCCGTCGAAGATTTTTGACGCAAAATGTATTCCGTCGAAAACGGATGAATAAAATAAATGCAAAATAAATTGATTTTGTGAAGTTTTTCGACGGAAAACAAATTCCGTCGAAAACGGATGAATAAAATAAATGCAAAAGAAATTGATTTTGTGAAGTTTTTCGACTGAAAATGGATTCCGTAGAAGATTTTTGTCGGAAAATGGATTCCGTCGAAAATTTTTGACGGCAAATGAATTCCATCGAAAATGGATTAATAAAATAAATGCAAAAGAAATTGATTTTCTGAAATTTTTCGACGAAAAACAAATTCCGTCAAAAACGGATGAATAAAATAAATGCAAAAGAAATTGATTTTATGAAGTTTTTCGATGAAAAATGGATTCCGTCGAACATTTTTGACGAAAAATGTATTCCGTCGAAAACGGATGAATAAAATAAATGCAAAAGAAATTGATTTTGTGAAGTTTTTCGACGGAAAACAAATTCCGTCAAAAACGGATGAATAAAATAAATGCAAAAGAAATTGATTTTATGAAGTTTTTCGACAAAAAATGGATTCCGTCGAAGATTTTTGATGAAAAATGTATTCCGTCGAAAACGGATGAATAAAATAAATGCAAAAGAATTTGATTTTGTGAAGTTTTTCGACGGAAAAAAATTTCGTCGAAAACGGATTAATAAAATAAATGCAAAAGAAATTGATTCCCTAGAAGAATTTTGATGGAAAATGAATTCCGTCGAAAACGGATGAATAAAAAAATGCAAAAGAAATTGATTTTGTGAAGTTTTTCGACGGAAAATGGATTCCGTCGAAGATTTTTGACGGAAAATGAATTCCGTCGAAAATGGATGAATAAAATAAATGCAAAAGAAATTGATTTTGTGAAGTTTTTCGACGGAAAAAGGATTCCGTCGAAGATTTTTGAAGGAAAATGAATTCCGTGGAAAATGGATGAATAAAATAAATGTAAAAGAAATTGATTTTATGAAGTTTTTCGATGAAAAATGGATTCCATCGAACATTTTTGATGAAAAATGTATTCTGTCGAAAACGGATGAATAAAATAAATGCAAAATAAATTGATTTTGTGAAGTTTTTCGACGCAAAACAAATTCCGTCAAAAACGGATGAATAAAATAAATGCAAAAGAAATTGATTTTGTGAAGATTTTTGACGGAAAATGGATTCCGTCGAAGATTTTTGATGGAAAATAAATTCCATCGAACGTGGATGAATAAAATAAATGCAAAAGAAATTGATTTTGTGAAGTTTTTCGACGAAAAATGGATTAGGTCGAAAAAAATTTGACGGAAAATGTATTCCGTCGAAAACGGATGAATAAAATAAATGCAAAAGAAATTGATTTTGTGAAGTTTTTCAACGGAAAAAGAATTGCGTCGAAAACGGATTAATAAAATAAATGCAAAAGAAATTGATTTTTTGAAGTTTTTCGACGGAAAATGGATTTCGTAGAAGATTTTTGATGGAAAATGGATTCCGTCGAAGATTTTTGACAGAAAATGAATTCCGTCGAAAACAGATGAATAAAATAAATGCAAAAGAAATTGATTTTGTGAAGTTTTTCGACGGAAAATGGATTCCGTCGAAGATTTTGGACGGAAAACGAATACCGTCGAAAATGGATGAATAAAATAAATGCAAAAGAAATTGATTTTATGAAGTTTTTCGACGAAAAATGTATTCCGTCGAAGATTTTTGACGGAAAAAGAATTCCGTCGAAAATGGATGAATAAAATAAATGCAAAAGAAATTGATTTTATCAAGTTTTTCGACGAAAAATGTATTCCGTCGAAAACAGATTAATAAAATAAATGTAAAAGAAATTGATTTTGTGAAGATTTTTAACGGAAAATGAATTCCGTCGAAAAACTTCATTTTCGACGGAAAATGGATTCCGTAGAAGATTTTTGATGGAAAATGGTTTCCGTCGAAGATTTTTGATGGAAAATGAATTCCTTCGAAAACGGATGAATAAAATAAATGCAAAAGAAATTGATTTTGTGAAGTTTTTCGACGGAAAATGGATTCCGTCGAAGATTTTTGACGGAAAATGAATTCCGTCGAAAATGGATGAATAAAATAAATGCATAAGAAATTGATTTTATGAAGTTTTTCGATGAAAAATGGATTCCGTCGAACATTTTTGACGAAAATGTATTCCGTCGAAAACGGATGAATAAAATAAATGCAAAAGAAATTGATTTTGTGAAGTTTTTCGACGGAAAACAAATTCCGTCGAAAACAGATGAATAAAATAAATGCAAAAGAAATTGTTTTTGTGAAGATTTTTGACGAAAAATGGATTCCGTCGAAGATTTTTGACGGAAAATGAATTCCATCGAAAACGGATGAATAAAATAAATGCAAAAGAAATTGATTTTGTGAAGTTTTTCGACGGAAAATGGATTCCGTCGAAGATTTTTGACGGAAAATGAATTAAATGCAAAAGAAATAGATTTTGTGAAGTTTTTGACGTCGAAAACGGATGAATAAAATAAATGCAAAAGAAATTGATTTTGTGAAGTTTTTCGACGGAAAAAGAATTGGGTCGAAAACGGATTAATAAAATAAATGCAAAAGAAATTGATTTTTTGAAGTTTTTCGACGAAAAATGAATTTCGTAGAAGATTTTTGATGGAAAATGGATTCCGTCGAAGATTTTTGACAGAAAATGAATTCCGTCGAAAACGGATGAATATAATAAATGCAAAAGAAATTGATTTTATCAAGTTTTTCGACGAAAATTGTATTCCGTCGAAGATTTTTGACGGAAAATGAATTCCGTCGAAAATGGATGAATAAAATAAATGCAAAAGAAATTGATTTTATCAAGTTTTTCGACGCAAAATGTATTCCGTCGAAAACGGATGAATAAAATAAATACAAAATAAAATGATTTTGTGAAGTTTTTCGACGGAAAACAAATTCCGTCGAAAACGGATGAATAAAATAAATGCAAAAGAAATTGATTTTGTGAAGTTTTTCGACTGAAAATGGATTCCGTAGAAGATTTTTGTCGGAAAATGGATTCCGTCGAAAATTTTTGACGACAAATGAATTCCATCGAAAACGGATTAATAAAATAAATGCAAAAGAAATTGATTTTCTGAAGTTTTTCGACGAAAAACAAATTCCGTCAAAAACGGATGAATAAAATAAATGCAAAAGAAATTGATTTTATGAAGTTTTTCGATGAAAAATGGATTCCGTCGAACATTTTTGACGTAAAATGTATTCCGTCGAAAACGGATGAATAAAATAAATGCAAAAGAAATTGATTTTGTGAAGTTTTTCGACGGAAAACAAATTCCGTAAAAAACGGATGAATAAAATAAATGCAAAAGAAATTGATTTTAGGAAGTTTTTCGACAAAAAATGGATTCCGTCGAAGATTTTTGATGAAAAATGTATTCCGTCGAAAACGGATGAATAAAATAAATGCAAAAGAATTTGATTTTGTGAAGTTTTTCGACGGAAAAAGAATTTCGTCGAAAAAGGATTAATAAAATAAATGCAAAAGAAATTGATTTTTCGACGGAAAATGGATTCCCTAGAAGATTTTTGATGGAAAATGGATTCCGTCGAAGATTTTTGATGGAAAATGAATTCCGTCGAAAACGGATGAATAAAATAAATGCAAAAGAAATTGATTTTGTGAAGTTTTTCGACGGAAAATGGATTCCGTCGAAGATTTTTGACGGAAAATGAATTCCGTCGAAAATGGATGAATAAAATAAATGCAAAAGAAATTGATTTTGTGAAGTTTTTCGACGGAAAAAGGATTCCGTAGAAGATTTTTGAAGGAAAATGAATTCCGTCGAAAATGGATGAATAAAATAAATGTAAAAGAAATTGATTTTATGAAGTTTTTCGATGAAAAATGGATTCCGTCGAACATTTTTGACGAAAAATGTATTCCGTCGAAAACGGATGAATTAAATAAATGCAAAAGAAATTGATTTTGTGAAGTTTTTCGACGGAAAACAAATTCCGTCAAAAACGGATGAATAAAATAAATGCAAAAGAAATTGATTTTAGGAAGTTTTTCGACAAAAAATGGATTCCGTCGAAGATTTTTGATGAAAAATGTATTCCGTCGAAAACGGATGAATAAAATAAATGCAAAAGAATTTGATTTT